>ML660200.1:47585980-47599633 GCA_007570785.1 Antilocapra americana | reverse complement strand
GGGTATTGGAATGCAAAAGTAGGAAGTCAAGAGATACCTGGAGTAACAGGCAAATTTGGCGTTGGAGACAAAATGAAGTAGGGCAAAGGTTAACTGAATTCTGCCAAGAGAATGCAAAACTGTGGGTCCAAAATAGACTACAACGGGAAGTGGGCTTATTGCCTCATGACAACTCCTACGAGTAATAAGCATGTGCCGAAAGCAAGACTGACAATGACATGAAGAGGAGGGCCACATATAGCAGGGTGACAAAAATTCTGCAACCTGTCACCTTTAAAAAGAAACACATATGATTTAGACTTAGACTTGCCAGAACCTCAACAATAATCAGCTTAAGACTTAAGTTCCTAATGAGAACAATGGGCTGTGCTGACCTATTTCTATTCATGGACTGAATGCACTGAGGAATCAGATGGTTTGAGTTCTACCCTTGGCTCCTAATTCCATCTCGCACTTTCACAGATAAAATACATTCTGGGTTTGTTTTTTCTTTCTTTCTGTAACTTGCTGACAAGGTCATCATATCCTGACTCCAAGGTCATATTAGTTACAGTAGTTAGGCTGCTATATGTATATATTTTAAATCCCAAAAGTCAGTAGCTTACAATATGAGAAGTTTATTTCTTGTCCAGGTAACCATTCAAGGCAAGTATTGAAGATTCCTTAGGAGAGATTCCTCTGAGTGATTACCCTAGGGCCATGTCATCTGCATAGTTGACTCTGGGTCCAACCAGCAGAAGAGGAGCAGGGCTGAGTCTCAACTCTGTCTTCAATGTCACATCCTAGGAGGGGCATGAGTACTCCCCCTCTGTTCCATCCATTGCCTAGAATTGAATTACATCTTTAATCTACTGCAAGGGGCATGTGGAAATGGTGGTCTTGCTGTATTCCCCAAGAAAAATCATATTTGGGGAGACAGCACTTGGTCTATTCCACAATTTTCCATCACTATCCCAAATGATGAGGTTTTACTCTGATTAAACACTAAATTGAGGCACATCATACATAAGTAATTTTCCCAAAGGTCACACAACTAGCAAATGGCCAAGTTAGAAATTGAGCCCCGGGGGACTTCCCTAGTGGTCCTGTGGCTGTGATTCTGAGGTCCCAATGCAGGGGACCTGAATCCAATCCCTGGTCAAGGAACTAGATCCCATATGCCACAGCTAAGACCCAGAGCAGCCAAATTAAAAAAAAAAAAAAAAAGTTTTTTAAAAAGGAAGAAAGATAGGCAGGGGATATGGTCTTTAAAAAAGAACGAAAGAAAGAAATTGAGCCCAGAGTCTATACTTCAAACCACTCCAATATATTTCTAATACTGTTTGATTCTCTTACAAATTACTTTGCGATTTTTAAAATAACAATGTTTCCTTTTATTTCAAAAGGATGCAAGGAGCTGGGCAGAGCTATAGAGGGTTTCTCATGAACAAACTGCAGGGCTCCTCTTCATCCCCCTCTTCAGTTTCAAAGAGGTGTAGAAGCAGCCTGGATATGCCACACAAAGGAAAAGTACTTAAGGCTCTGCACAGTGGGGCTCTGTCCAGTGGACTGAACAAGGGTAGCTCAATGCCACATGGGTTAGGAACAGCCTTCAGAGCCTTGCCTAAATTTGGTGATGCAGGTAGCCCTGTGCTTCCCACATCCCAGCTCCTGACCTCTTCTTAAGACACATGGCCATGCACTGAGGATTGGGAGGCGGATGCCTACATCCCCAGACTGCTCTGGTCCACTGGAGTCAGCAGGCCTCCTCTGCTCTCAGCTTTCTGCCTGGAGAAGGCCTCCTTATGCACTGGAGAAGAAAACGGGGCAACATCCTTGCCTTGGCCTCTTAGAACCTGCAGTGCCTAGACCAGAGAATGCCCAGTTCTTCAGATGCATGGGCAGCAGACAAGAAAACATGTGTTATTCCCAGGCAATAATCCTAGGAGGAAGGTATTGGGGGTTTTGTTTGTTTGCTAGCTTTTGTATTTTATTTAAGTATAGTTGACTTACAATATCATGTCAGTTTCAGGTTTACAACAAATGAGTCAGCAATGTTTATTGATTATACTTCCTATATACTTATTATAAAATGTTGGCTATATTCCCTGTGCTATACATTACATTCCTGTAACTTATTTTATACCTCTTAATCCTCTTCACCTGTTTTGCCCCTCCCCCTAGGGAGGTATTATTATTATTGCTCGCATTCTACAGATGCAAACAGTGAAGCACAGAAAAATGAAGTCCTTGCCCCAAGGTCACACAGTCACAGCCGCGGTTCCGCCCAACAAAGTCTGGGTCGAGAGTCAAGGAGTCTGCAAGCACATCCTCTTTGCATCCGCAGGAGGTGGCACAACTCTTTAGCGTTTGATGAGGGGTGGGCGTGGGCGGAGGTGGAGAAAAAGGAATCCGAGTACCCTTTGTTACTTTAAGTTTCGAAGGTCCCTTCCAAGTTGCTTTCCTGTTTGGTGCTGGTGGGGGAAGAGGGGGACGCTTTAACCACTGAATAGTCAGTAAAGTGAATCGAACCTGAATTAAAGTCTAAGATCAGTAAGGCAGAAGGCGAAATTGGCTCCGAAAGTTTCAGAAGCAAGCTATAACTGACAACCCCCTCATGAGCTTCGTGGGGCGGGGGTGAGGGGGGGACTATCGAGTTTGGGCACGCGCACAGGGAGGGAGGGCTTCTCCTCCTCCCCTCTTATGGCAAGAGCTGTCCTTTCAACCAGACAGGCAGCAGCCAACCGTGGTTGGGCACCGCAGAGGGCAGAAAGTTCTAGAATGAATGTAGCTTTCCCCGGCAAGCGCGGCACGCAGGCCGCGAGCGCCGCACCTGGGCTCGGCCGGCTCTAACATTCCCTGCGGCGTCCGCGGTACCGAGCCCCGAGCAGAGGGCAGGGCATGTCAGAGACTGTTTTCCTTTCAGCTTCAAGAATAAACCCTGTTGAAGCCCATCTGTTTGCACAGCTCTTATCATGCCACGTGGCTGCAGCTGAAAGTGCAAAGTGAAGGTTCCAGTGTTCTGAGCTGGGGATGGAGTTGGGGAGGGGCGCTGGGGATGAGGGGGGTAACTTACTCCATCAGCGCGCACGGTCCGCCTGCCGGGCCTGAGATCTGAAGCTTGCAGCCGCAGAAGGAGGAGGTGTTCCTCTCGCCCACTAACGTTTGCCCGCCATGCCGAGGGTCCGGCCCTGGCAGCGCCTCCGAGCCCGGAGAACCCTTTGCCCCACTCTGGGGGCCCTGGTCGGGTCAGGAAACCCCGCTTTCTCTCTCTTTTCTTTAACCGCCAAATAGGCAATAAAGCGACAGAGGCCTGGATCTGGCTCAGGAAGACCCAGAAGGTAGTCCGGGAAATTGGTCTGAAAGTTCTAGAAAGAAGCAACGTTTAAGGAGCACCCAGCGCCAGGACGCAGCGGGTCGAGGGCGTGAACGCCGAGCGTCCGCTCGCTCTCGCCAGGCCCTTCGGGTTTACCCACTGGAGCAGGGGGCTCAGGTGCGCAAACTCGGCGGGGACGGAACACCGGGCGAGGAGCTGGGGTTCGCGGGCAGGGCGGGAGGGGGCGCCTGCCTTCCCTTCGCGCTCCCTATAGGGACCCTCGTGCTCCCTATAGGGACCCTCGTGTGTTCCGGGGGTCACCCTAGTCCGCTGGGGCCCCTCCGGGCAGGACAGGCGCAGACTAGTCGGACCCCCAGGCCTGAAACTCGGCCTCGGGTGACTGCGGCCTTGCCTCTGCGGCCCGAACCTGCAGTTCGACTCCCAACGCCGCCTTGGTTTCCGCGATGTGGGTGCTTGTTTCCCGACCACATAAGACGGTTCCCAGGGCTCGGTCCTTGGCAGAACTCCTGGCGATCCCGAAACGCTCGAGAAATAAATGCTGGCCATCCCTATGAGTCATGGCAATACGTGTTCTTTCCACGAGACTGTAAGGTACTGGGGGACAGGCACTCCCAACAGCTGACAAGGTACCCAGCGTGGTAAGCGGTTAGCGGGACTGGCTGGTTGAGACACTCAAGCTCGTGGGGAAGGCCGGGGAGGGAGAAGTGAGGCGAGGGGCCACCGACGGTGCGGAAACGCCGGAGTCTGTGAGTGAAGACTGGAGAGGTGAGGTGAGGGTGCGGCCACCGGGCAGAACCCAAGGCCATCTACTCTCTGCACGGACCCTGGGCCCCACGCGCAGTCCCCGAAGAATTTTCCAGAGGGCTTTTTTTCCTTCCAGTCAGAGTGTGTCTACTATGTCCTCTCCTCGAGTCTATGCAAGGGAGACGAAAAATGTGTGGGATTCAAGAACACTGATCCCTGCTAGCCTGCAGGCCAGAGGGGCTGGGAGGGGCTGCCCACACCACGAGTCTCTCGAGGCCTCGTTACGGGCTGGGGGCGGGGGTGGGGAGTGGAACCAGGTTGAGGACACTCGTGAAGCGAAAAGACTGAGCAAGAGTTGTGCCCCCAGAAGATGCAACGGCCTGTGGGGCAAGGATGAGAGCACGGCCAGGCTGGTCCTGGAAAGATGGGGATGAGAGGTTCCCATAAACCAAACCCTCTCCCAAGGTCTGTGACTTCTAGAACGAATTCCCCAAAGAACGGAAATTGCAGGACCCTATAGGTAATACTTTGGGAACAAAAACACGGAAGAATGCCTCTCGGACCAATGGCCCGGAAATCCGTGTCCCTGGGACCCTCGACGGCAGAGTGGGGACAGAGGGCAGTCTCGCAGCAGCGCGTGTGACCCCAGAGCGAGGTAGGCGAAGAGAATGAGATTGTCCTGGCTGCGCACTAACGGCCCTCGGGCGCCCACCCTCTGCCGGCAGGGGGCATCCTCTCCCCCGGGGCGCCCCTCGGAGTTGGCTTTCTCTGTAATGAAGGACGCCCAGTGGTCCCGCGGACACGGTGCTGCGAGCCAGGGGACGCCCTGGACTCCGGACCCAGGCCAGCGGTGGGGCAGGAGCTGAAAGCTGGGCTCGGCAGACCTGTTCAAAGAGCCGCTCGCTGTCTTCCGGAGATCGGCAGCTGTTCAACCGAGGCTTACAGTAAATACCGTGCGGTTTACACTATGGCAACAGAGAAAGGAGGTGTACTTAACTCAAAGGAAGTCGTTTCTACCCTGGAGCCTCAGTGTTCCTGTGTACAATGGGAACGATGATTACGTCCGTGTCTGCAAGGCTTGTCACAAGGCTCCCCAGGAAGGAGACGGTGAGACTCCGTGACCAGATAAAGTGCAGTGGGGACACCCTGGTGGGCCTGGAATCCAAAGCAGCGATTGATGCTGGAACATACCAGACCAGAGGAGAGACACTGAGCCCCTCCTCTCCCTGTCCTTCTCTAGAAAACTGAAAGCAGAAAACGGGAAGGAAGGGTGCCTTGAGGTGGAGGAGGAATTTTGGCCGAAAGAAGACATGTCTAATTACCCCAAACTCGGTCTGAGCCCGGCTGAACTCCTCTCCAATCATTATGGAAAGAGGCATGCCCCTACTCTGAACTGCTGAAGAGAGTGTCAGTTCTCTACAGTACTGCCTCCCTGACTTTAAATCAAAGGGAGGAAATCATTTGGATATTGCGATGCAGGGATCAGATAATTTAGGTAAAGCCAGATTTGTGCCTGGATTATCAGAATTAACATTTCAGGTCTTTACTTGACTCTTCAAATGCAGTTTTAAATTCTGCGTCACTCTCCCTCTCTCTCTTTGCTCATTGCCTCTGGTCTTTTCTCCCACACACACAAATCCCTTGTTTTGCAGTTAAAGGGGAACTGGGGTCATGTTTCCTTCCAGGAAGATGCCATTTTCCAGATCTCAGCTGACGTAGACTTCATGCCATTAATGAAGGTTCTCACGGTTAATAAAATTCAACACACTTGCTGCCATGAAAAAGTCTGGTGGGAACAAAGGAACAGAGAGTCAAGACTATAGAAATTGGATCTTTTATGTTTCATTTTCAATAGGAAAACAAGTTTCTACCTTAGGTTAAAACAACTACCACTATGATGACAGAAAGATTCATCATGTGGTGTGAAGACACCAAAAAGCAGTCTTCATTACCTATCAAGAAGTTAAGTTTGTGACTGGAGCCCCCAAAGCAGCATGCTTCGTCCCAGTGGTGAGCCCCACCTCCCAAGGCTTTCTAAACCTGCTCACCCTTCTCCATCTAGGGGCCGCCTTTAGTAACCAAAAGGACGGCTGGGAATTAAATCCAGGCAGGTCTGAAGGCGGATTACCTTCCTCACTATTCCGTGGAGAGTGAGCTCTGTGGATGCTAGAGTTTTAATTACACACTTGCTTTTTCTGAGGAAGAAAACCAAAGATATTTTTCAAAGTATCAACTTGTTTTCCACTAGGCAGTTGTTGTAACAAGTTCTTTCAGCGACCTGTTATGTCTTTAGGACGGGGTGCTTCAGATGGCACGCACTAGCACAATTTTGTGGCTTTTAATTACTATTTTGTTCTTTTGGGGGGTTTCAGAGGCTGGCGCCTCGGCGTCATTAGACTGTCTACTGGGTCCACCGCAATCACGAACACCTCCACCAGGTGGCGCCACAAGGCAGGAACTGCGGAGTCCAGTACAGGCGCGTGTCCCTCAACACCGGGCCACGGTTTCCAACCACGAGGAAACACATACAGAAGTCACTACCAGATTTAAAAGAAAAACAAATTGCAGCTATAAGGTCAAATAGGATCTTGAGATGAAAATAACTTAAAAACGTCTCAAGTACATGAGATAAAACTTTTCTATTTGCTTCTGCAAGTTTACCAAGATTTGTAATATCAAGACTACACTCTCACCAAAGTATTATCCCATTTCTTTTTTAGTAAAAATATGGAATTTAGAGTTAGAATGAACTTGAAAGGCCATGTGATCAGTCTAGTCTAGCTTTCCAACCTAGAGAGGAAATCACCGGGAGCATGTTTTGGTTGTCAATTAGGCATCAAATACACGTAATTACTCAGAGTCTCGCTGTGTCAGAAAAGTATAAAGGGAAATGGTTTCAAATATATCATTAGCAATGATGTCTTGAGTTTATATAGCTTTTCTCTCAAGGAACAAAGAAAATAGTTTAAATATTACCGAATTAATTGTCTTAATATCTCTCTGGGTTGCTTAGGAAGCAGGTATTATGGTTAATTTAAATCAGTTGGCTATGTCAAGTGTCTAGGGACTGACAACTGTAAATGTCAGCCCCTTCGAGGTAAAAGGGAGCTGGAACTGGCCGAGGTCTCGGGATCGCTTTATTTCGATTAATATTTGAATGCTGACCTCGGACATGAAAGTAGGAATCACTGGCATTGGTCGACACTTGTACACAGAATGGGATGGAAGACCCCATTTCTTCTTTCTCAGAGGCGAAATGACCGTCTCCGTCTTCACGCCTTCTGTTCTCCTGCCATCCGTCGGCCACCTTGACTCCCCACCGTCCCCCGCCCTCCAGCCTCTCAGCTCACGTTAGGCAGCAGCCTGTCTGCACCCACGACCGCAGCAGCCGCAGCGCCCACCCTGTGACACCGCCCCCCAACCCCCCACCCCGGTCCGGCGTTCCAGGGCGCCAGAAGCTGTGCGGCCGGGAGCCTCGGATTGGCCGTTGCTAGGTGACGTCGCCCGAGCTCACGTGACGAGTGTTAAATGCCCACCCTGCAGGAGCCCGCCCCAGACAATCGTAAAGCCGCTCGGGGCTGCTCACCTGCTCCCACCTCCTCCCGGAGCCCAGGCCAGGCCCCGCCACCCCTGCCCCCTCCGCTGCCCGCCCCCCGCCCGAGCCCGCGCTGGGCAAGGAGCCGAGCAGCCCGAGAGGCGGAGAGAGGATGCGGCCGGCGGCAGCTGTCCCGAGCAGTGCGCGGTGATCGCCTCCCCCGGAGGAGGAGTTGCCTAGACCGTTGCTACATTTCTTGTTTTCTCCCCCCTCCCCCTCTGTAATTACATTGGCTGCTGGAGGGGACAGGGAGAGACGGAGGAGGCGCCTCGCTACCCCCCTCGCGCCCGCCACCCCTGCTCTTTCCCGTCCCGGGCCAGGATGACTGGAGTCTTTGACAGTCTGGTGGCTGATATGCACTCGACCCAGATCGCGGCCTCCAGCACGTACCACCAGCACCAGCAGCCCCCGAGTGGCGGCGGCGCTGGCCCCGGCGGCAGCAACAGCAGCAGCCTCCACAAGCCTCAGGAGTCGCCCACTCTCCCGGTGTCTACAGCTACCGACAGCAGCTACTACACCAACCAGCAACACCCGGCGGGCGGCGGCGGCGGCGGCGGCTCGCCCTTCGCGCACATGGGTTCCTACCAGTACCACGCCAGCGGCCTCAACAACGTCCCGTATTCAGCCAAGAGCAGCTACGATCTGGGCTACACCGCCGCCTACACGTCTTACGCGCCCTACGGGACCAGTTCGTCCCCTGCCAACAACGAACCTGGTATGCTTAAAGTTGGCATCACGGGTGCCAAATCGGTCTAGTTATGGCGGGGGGGGGGCGGATAAAAATGTTTGGGGCGGGATCCATCTGGAGCCCTGGCCTTTCACATTGCTTGCTCCTGCTCGCTCGCGCCCTTTACCCTCCTAACTCTTCAATCGGCCGAGGGTCACCGCATACGTCCCTCAGGTGGTGGGACCTCAGGTAGTGGCACCAGGCGGCCTCGTCAGCCGACGTGCATGCCTCATGGTAGCCTCATTTCCCTACCACCTGCTGCTCCTCTCTCCAAGGTTTGCGCCGGTCTTCCCCTTCCCAGGAGGGGGGCCAGCTCCTGGGTTCGTTGCCGGCGTGTGTCGGCGCGCTGCAAAGTTGCGCCAGAGCGCAGAGCAGCGTCTCGAATAACCGGCCTCCCTGCTTAGGCAAAGTTCCACTTTACCCTCCCTGCGGGCGGGTACTCGTGGGCTCCCACGGTTACATGTTTCTCACGATTCCATTTCATTGCAGAGAAGGAAGACCTCGAGCCTGAAATCCGGATAGTAAACGGGAAGCCAAAGAAAGTCCGCAAACCTCGAACCATCTACTCCAGTTTCCAGCTGGCGGCTCTTCAGCGGCGTTTCCAAAAGACTCAATACCTGGCACTTCCCGAGAGAGCTGAGCTGGCTGCGTCCCTGGGCCTCACCCAGACTCAGGTGAGGGTTCACGGCCTGGAAGGCATGAGGAGGGCACTGGCCTGGGATGGCCGGGAAGCAGGCAGGTTGAGGACTATGTGTTTTTTTTTCAAGTAATTTTAAGGATTTCGAGGCCGCGCCTTGGACGGCCTAACCTTTTACGCCCGAAGCTGAAATCCCCCAGGTGATGTGATGGAAGGGAGGTGCCAGTGTGGGCAGAAATTGAGTGCCAAGGTGTCCTTCTGCGCACTGCTGATTAAGCGGGTACAACAGTTGGCCCTCCTGACCCCCTCCGCTGTCACCATCAGTCTCAGTGCACACACATCGGCTGTCTCGGCTTGTTGTTATTGTTGTTGTTTTGAGAATACCGCTCCTAGGAACCGACTGAGCCTCCGAGGCCGCAGCACGTGATCCGGTTACCTGCCCAGGCTGACAACCCACCCCACCCCCACCCCGTGCCCCTTAGCGGCGGTCTTCCTAAGTTTCCTCCCTTCCCCTATTCCAGGCCGAGTTTCCTCCACTAATGCTCAGGTCCCTTTTCCACAAAGGTCAAAATCTGGTTCCAGAACCGCCGATCCAAGTTCAAGAAGATGTGGAAAAGCGGTGAGATCCCTTCGGAGCAGCACCCGGGCGCCAGCGCCTCGCCACCTTGTGCTTCGCCGCCGGCCTCGGCGCCGGCCTCCTGGGACTTCGGCGCGCCGCAGCGGATGGGGGGCGGCGGCGGCGGCCCGGGCAGCGGCGGCAGCGGGGCGGGCAGCTCCGGCTCCAGCCCGAGCAGCGCGGCCTCGGCGTTCCTGGGCAACTACCCGTGGTACCACCAGGCCTCCGGCCCCGCCTCGCACCTGCAGGCCGCCGCGCCGCTGCTGCACCCGACGCAAAGCCCGCAGCCGCACCACCACCACCACCACCACCACCACCACGGCGGCGGCGGCGGCGGCGCCCCAGTGAGCGCCGGGACCATCTTCTAACCCCCGGAGACCGCGCCAGAGACTGAGAGTGCAGAGACCAGCCGTCCTCACTGCTCGTCCCCAGAGCCAGAGGGTCCTTCCGTCCGGCCCGAGGGCGCCACCCGCCGCTCGCAGAGGCGGCGGCCCGAGATGGCCTGCCCCCAGGCCCTGCTACCCTCGGGGACTGGAAGGCGTGTTCTCGCGCTCCGGGCTCCTCTCCGAGAAACCCGGCATCCTCGGGAGAAACCGTGCTGCGGCGGCCTTGCCGACCCGAGCCCCGCCTCAGACTAGTTTCCCCTCCCCTCCCCGCCCGGCGAGGCAGACCGGCGCCGTTTTCGCCGCGGGCCGCGAGCTGAGTCCCGGAGAGGGACGCCTCCCCCGCCCGAGAGGCTGCCCGGGCCCTCTGAGGATCCTTTCTCCTCGCCCGCCCCCAGGCTCAGCTTCTGTCCTCTGGGGTTATTGACCTCCCGGGTCCTGCCTGCCTGCCCAGCCCCCCCCACGCCCCCTTGACCCCGACGGCCCGCCGCTTTTTTTTCTGCCGGGCTGTTGCCAGCACTTGGAGCCCGCGTCCCTCCGCCGACTTAGCTCTCCTCCCAGGAACGCTCCCATCTCTCCCTTAGCTCTCTCCTCATCCTTCACCAGTGGAGTTTTTTTATTTTTATTTTTTTAAAAGTTTAGGTGCCTTTGCGGATGACCTCATTTTGATGTTGGGGAAAAACGATTTTTTAATATGTGGACACTGCAAAAAAAATGTGTTTAAATTATCTTTTTTAAAACCTATTCAGGATTATTAGCCTGGACTTGGACATAGCGTTTGTAAATAAACGTGTCTGTGCAGATTTTCCCACTGATTTATTTGTATAAGCATACTCATCTTTTCAGACATTTTTTTGTAAACCCCCACTTGTGAAAACTGCGGTTTAGCAGTGACCTCAGCACCCCTCCGGTTTCTTTTTCCCTTGAAAGATTTTCTCAGTTTAAGCTACTGATTTGGATTTATCTTATCCTAAAGTCTTTGTTCTTGAAACGAAAGGTATTTTGGGGTTATTTATTATGAAAACAACATGCTCTTAATGTTGATTTTACAATATGAAGAGATTATTTAAATAAATTATTGTTTTCATTGGATGTGTGCACTTTTTCCTTGGTGTCACTACCTGGAATCTCGAGCTGCTGCCCAGGGGGGAACTGGGTCGGTCAAGAGTCACAGTGGCATTTGCGTCTATCCGAGGCTGCGAGGTGCGGTGAGGTGCGGCGAGGCGAGGACAGGCGCACTCAGCGCAGAGCCGCCGCGAGGGTTCCCGCTCTGCCCGCATGCGAGTCACGGCTCGAGGTTCGCCAGCTCTCGGCGGGGTGAGTCACTCAGCGCCGGGTGGCTCCAGCCTCCACCCGCCCGGCCCCTCCGGCGCCGGCGCCAGCGCCACAGCCCCGCGTCTGGGCGGTCTCAGCCGCCCCCGCGCCCGCGGTGCCGGCCGGGCAGTACACTCAGGCCGCTGCCGCGGGGAACCTGCCGAAGCCGGGTCAGACCCCTACTTCGGACCCTCCCCTCCGTTTGCCCTGCAGCTCTTCTGGGGCTGACCGAGTGGAGAACTCAGTGAGTAACCCAGGCTCTCAGGAGACTGGGACTGCGGGGCCACCCCGGGCACACAGGGCTGCGCTAGCACACACGCGCAGTCACACATTGTGACTCTCACCAACACATCCATACTATCACTTAACGAATCACACTGACACAAATTCATGCACATTCCCACGGAGACCGATGCAAATCGCTGTGGCATCAGCACCATCCACAGATGCTCCACCTCACCATCTCCGAGGGGAAAGGTCCAAACGTGATTCAGGTCTGCTTTCCACCTTGGTTCCCACACAGCTAGTGTCCAGCTTTGGAAGTGACCCTAATTTCTGACATTCCCTTCAAAGTCCAGGGGTAGGTGTGTAATGCAGACCTAAAAGTCTGCAAAACTAAAAGTTTGTTTTGTTATTTTTCCTTGAAAGCACTAAGGCCTACACTTGGAAACTTCTTGACTTCAATCACTGGGTGACTTTAGGCTACCCACTTAAACTTTCTGTGCTGCAGTTTACAGATCAATAATAGCTATGTCAGAGTTGTGAGCATTTAATCAGGCAGTGATGTAACACAGTGTGTGGCACATGGTCAACGCTCAATAAAATTTTACTTAGCAGTATAGTAGTATATGGGCTTCCCAGGTGGCGCCAGTGGTAAAGAATCCACCTGCCAATGCAGGAGGCGTAAGAGAGGTGAGTTCAATCCCTGGGTCGGGAAGATTCCCTGGAGGAGGGAATGGCAACCCACTCCAGTATTCTTGCCTGGAGAATCCCATGGAGAGAGGAGCCTGGCAGGTTGCAGAGAGTCGGACGTGACTGAAATGACTTAGCACAGCACAGCAGTTTTACCCCAATGCCTCTAAATAGTGAGGTTTTACTTTTGCCTGCAATTATGAGGTCGAGTTTTACCGAGAGTCCTTACCAACTTCACCTTCTGTGGGAGAACAGCATTCTAGGGCTGTGAGAGCTCTGGTTCCTTCCTATATGAGAACCTGAACTTAGCCATCCCCTCTGAAGCAGTCAGTATCTACTGGAGAGGAAGCTGGGAGCAAGTCAGGCCAGATTCAGGCCTCCCCTCTACTAGGCCATCCTTGTTGTGTGTCCTCAACTACTCGCTGCCAAAAAAAACAGACGTGGGACACGGGTGACCCTCTAGGCATCCCTGAGAAGAATCTTGACTTTTTTGACCAGATTGACTTGAGGCTTGCATCGAATCTGACTTACAACAGAGCATGGTCCACGGAGCTGGGGCTCTGGGGAAGGCGGGGAGGCTACTCAATCAAGTGTCCGTTTGCACTCCTGCATTGTTTTTCCTGGTTGGGAATGCCTGGGATGAAGCTCATTGACCCCACGATTCCGACTTCCCTAAGCAGTCGGCGCCTAGCAGACCCCCATTCCTGCTACCCTTCCTCCTCCCGCCCCCCACCGCCACATTCTGTGGTTTTCTTTGAGTGCCAGTAGCTGGTGCCAGCCTTCTTTCTGCGGTTGACTATGCCCTCCCCTCCTGTGCGCGCACTCCCTTCCCCCTCCTGAAACCAGCTAGGAGAGACAGGGCAGTAAATTGGCTGGTGTCGAGGATCTGCAGCAGACAAGATGATTAAGAGGCCTACGCCGGAGCGCCCGGGGCAGGGAATGTCAGCCCAAGTTGGAATCACGCAACAGGCCTTGGCATGAGCGAGCCTGGGAGCCGGGAGGGCGGGCGGCCCCAGCTCCGGGGTGGGCCGCGGCTCCGCAGACTCGCCGGAGTCACCGAACCTGGCACCCGGCGGCGGCGGGGTCGGGCCGGGCCACGGCGTGCCTTTCCCCGGGAAGCCCTTGAAGCAGACTGCAGAAGGGTGCAGGGGCCAGAGGAAGGGGGCGTTTCCGCAGACCAGGAGAAGGGCAAAGAGAAAGGAAAGCAAAGGATGCACCGGGGTCCCAGAAGTAAGGGGGCGGGGAGGAGGAGGGGTGAGCGGAGGGAGAAACAAAGCCAGGTTGGCGGGAGGCGGGGGCCGGCTCCAGCCCCGCCGGGGGCGACGCGCTGGCTAGGCCTTCTCCCAGTCTCGCGGCCCGCCGGGAGACGCGGAGCCCTGTGATCAGCCTGCCGCCGCGCAGACAGGCTC
>ML660200.1:47375980-47580980 GCA_007570785.1 Antilocapra americana | reverse complement strand
CTAATTTGGAGGCCCGGCCATTGACAAGCTTGTTCCATACACCTGCAAGCAATTTGCCGGCTCCGGTACCGGAGAATTGCAGAGATGGCAGCTCGCACCTATTTGATTTTTTTTTTTCCTTTTCTCAATGCACAGCAAATTTGGCTTTCAATGCGTTATCTCTTTTGTTAATGCAAAAAGATTCCCTGGGCGAAAAAATTGCTCATAATTACCAGAGAGATGGGGAAACTGCATTAGAATAAATAAACCTGAAATTACTGTAATTATGTTGTGTTTGATGGGCCCGGCTTGTAATCAAGAAGAGAATACAGTGAAATGATGCTGACCCTCTTGGGTTTGCAGCTGTACGCGCACTTTGGGGTCTTTTTTTGCAGAAAAGAGTCATTTTGATAATCATTAAGCTGTGTGTAACCTATTTCAGAAGTGTTTTAAAATGAGGTTCACATTTTTCGAACAAGGGGGAAAAAATCCCAAAATTGCATTTTGCCATTACAGACTCATACATAAGGAAAGGTTGTGTTTTCTAAGTGACAATTGTTAAGACATAATATTCAAAATCAGTATTTAATCATTATAATGAGGTATTGTTTAAATATAACCACCTTTAGATTATTCATAGTTTAATTAATGTACTCATTATGAAAATCTTTGAATCAGATATTTGATGAACTAATTGTCAGTAACAAGGCAGCATTAATTAGGCCTATATTGAGATTAACATTTTTTAAAAGTACAACTGCTTATAATTATAATAGAGCCTAACTAAAGACCGCCTTCGTTGAGCTAAAACTAATAATTTCTCTATTTGAACTGTTAGCAAGAGATTATTAAATTAGTATAAGCTAATATCTCAAAGTATTAAAATCCGCTTGACCAAACAGATTTTGTCTGTGGCTTCAGGCGTTCGGCCCTGTCTGTCATCTGAGGCACCAGAGTTGCATGGATGGAGGAAATCTACCAAAACTCTAGCAAAGCCACGTTTTGCAAGGGAAAGCAAATCTAGGAAGTCCTTGCCTCCCTTCGGGATCCCACCCGGGGAAACCAGTTCTCTCTCCTTAGCTCCTGCCATCCACTGCCCAGCCAGCATCCAGGTCTCCAAAGTCCCATCGCCCCCATTAGCGCTCCAGGTTCTGGGGGCCTGTAGAAGAAGAAAAGCTCCAATCTCAGGCCCTGAAGGAGCCTCGAGGTAACAGGCTCCATCTCCTACTACCTCCCTGCTCCCTCCATCACTAACCACCCCCCAACTTCCCCTCCCTCTCCTAAAGGGCGTCGGAAAAGCCTGGCGCATCTGATCTTTCATCAGCACCAATTGAAAAATGGGTGCTTGTCACAACACAGATCACTGCCTTCCTCTCTCTGCTCCCCACCGCGTGCTGCAAAGGGCCCCCCCAAAGGCGGAGGGCTAGCCCCCGCGGGAAGCAATGTCAGAAGGCGAGTTTGAGGGAAGCGGGAATCGTTCAAAGCAGCCCTTCGGGGCCGCAGCTTTCCCGAGCTCTCTCAGCTCACTGTGGGGTCTGGGGCTGAGATTGGTCTGAGGCCCAGGAGTAGGGTGCCAGCCTGATATTAGCGGCTCAGAGCCCACCTTCTTCTGGAGTGAACTGATCAAAATGGTCCACTGGAGGTGCCCTTTTACCCGCCTGGCCTTGGGACTTTGGGGATGGTGGTGGGATAGGGGCTTGACTTGACAAACTCTCAGGTTCCGAGTGCAAGTCAGTGGAGCCCACCTGCCCCTCCCTCGGCACCTCAGCACCTCCTAGTCGAAGAGAAAAGCCCGGGGTCATGAGGCAGGCAGGGGCCTCTCCTTATGGATGGGCCTGGGTGGGTGGGAATGGCTCTGGAGGGGCCCAGTGGCGCCTTGGGACTGTCCCCTGGAGCTCGCTGATTGATTGGGGGGTAGCATGACAGACATGTCCTTCCGGCCCCTTTCCGGGCGTCTGGCCTCCTCTTTTCCACGTCGAGATCCAGCGCCCTGCGGGCCAGAAAAAGCTGGGAGGTCAGATCCCGGCAGAGGCAAGGGGCAAAGTCGGGTGTCTCCACTTTCAGGCTTACAGGCCTCACGAGGTGGCTGGGCACAAGGGACACACACGTCTCACAGGGTGGCTGCTTGTGAGCTCTGCTTCCATCTCACCTCAGACGGCTTTCACAATCCCTTTGGTTCCTGAGTCCTGGCTTTGCCAGGCGACGTCTCTTCCTGATTCCCCTTCCCGGGGACCCTTGCCACTCTACCCTCTCACTCAGGCAGGGATCAGACCCTTGATAGGCAGGAGCTCAACTTGAGGAATGGTCCCAGCAGGGGCTTCACAGGCCTCCGCTGTTATCCTGCTATGTCTGGAGCCAGGAGCGGCTGCCCCTGCCTTCTCTCCCCAGAGGTGGGAGCCTGCTGGTGTGGCCCCAGCACCCCCTCACACAGCACACCAGACAGCCAACTCTTTCTTGAAACCATAATTTTACTGTCTCAAAGAAACTTTATAACTTATTTACAAAGTTCTTTCCCCCCAGATACAAAGCAATAAGTTAACATTCTCAATATAAAACTAAACTTTGACATAGAGAACACAAAACACGGTTGGTTTCAATTGATCACATTTTCCAAATTTCACAAGTAAAATGTCAAGATTCTCATTTCACAAAGCATTGGTTTTACAGCCACACACAACAGAACAGAAAAAAGCTAAGTTTGTGCAACATGTTTACAGAACAATAATAATAACAATAATAATATGTACAGCAAATAGATCCTGCACCCAATACTGTGCATTCAAGGTGGTGCTCTGTGGTCGAGCCTCTGGGGATTGTTGTAAAGCTGCTTTCCTCTTACTTTACCCCTGGTATTAGGGCACTGGCGCACCCTGCCTGTTTTTTTTCTCTCCCTGCCCGTCAGTACGCGCTCTCTCTCTCTCTCTCTCTCTCTCTCTCTCCCCACAAGGAAAGAATTAGGATCTTTCTTCTTAACCAGGCAAAGTGATCAAACGTTCTTCCCGAGATGAGGAAATTTTGTTGGCTTCATTTCTTTCTCTATTTTCTTCTCTTTTTTTAAAATAATAGGGGACATGTAAAAAAATGCAAATCATTCGGCACCATCCTCTCCATACCAGCGAAGTACAAAAGTTACTATATAAGTTAAAAATCACCAGGTCCTCCTCATTCGTTTTTCCGAGTGCGTTTAAAGGAATGGGTACGTTTGGACCCTGCTCTCCTCGCGCCCCGCAAAATCGCGAATGGGCCGAACCTTCCTTCAGCCTCAGGAGAAATGCATTTCTCAATAAATAAAACCCCCCTCCCTCATTTCCCCCAATCCCCGAACAAGCCACGCCGATGATTAGGCAGGCCCAGGAAAAGGTCCGAAAAGACAAAACGATCCAGTATCCGGAACTGGGTGGCCCAGTGGGCCAAGCCTTCTCCGACCTGGTGACTTTTTTCAGAGGCCGAAGAACTAGGACAGCGGACGGACGAGAACTTCGACTTCGTCAGCGAACAGATACAGAGCAAAAGGAGACAAGAGACGGACAGGACAGAAAAGAGCTTTTGCTTTTTCTACATGGTCTTGTTTTCCTGATAGTCCCATACAGCTGAGGATCGGCGGTCGGGTCCGGCGGGCTCTGGCCGCCTTGCCCGCTGGCTCGGACCGCTGTACCTGCGCTTCCAGGCCGCTTTCCGCTGTCACTGCGCGGCCGAGGTCGGGCGTGGGCACCGGGGAAGTCGCCGGGCCAGAGCGCGCGAGACTCCGAGGAGGCGGCGGGCGTCCTGCCTTCATTGTCCCTTCTTCTTCCCCTCTGGGCCCTTCTCCAGACCCAGGGCACTCGGACAGGATGGATGGACCGGGAGGCGGGAGGGGCCCTGGCCGTGGGAGACGGGAAGGAGGCGGGCGGGTGCGGGCACGCAACCTCACATGAGTTGGGGTTGCTGCAGGGCTTCTTGGTGCGCCGAGGGGTACCACGACGTGTAACTGGGGATGTAGGAGCCCGCGCTGCCGCCCGAGCCCTTCCCGGAAGAGGAGTTGGGGTTCCAGCCGGGCGGCACCGGCGGGGAACCAGCAGACAGCGCCCGCCCGTTGGCCAGCGCGCTACCCTCCAGAGCCGCCCCGCCCTGCTTCATCAGCTTCTTGAACTTGGAGCGCTTGTTCTGGAACCAGATCTTGACCTGCAAGAGCGGACAACAACGTGATTCGGTCTAGGTCCACTGTGCCTACTTTGGTTCTGGTGAGATAAGGGAGCCGTGGGACAGCGTGAGAGGATACGAGGATACCATCCCCCACATTCACACACCGGCCCCCTGCTCTGCCCAACCCGGCGGTTCCCTGCTGTGAGAAGCATACACGTCGTCCTTCCCGCCTAAGAACCAAGGGCTGGGAGGCCTCCCCGCCCGCCCCGGAGGCCGGCTGGAGCGGCTCTCTGAGAGCCAGGGGGCGTGGTGGTGAGCGGCGCCGGGATCCAGGCCTTCAGCCGGAGGCCGACAATCGTCAGGGTAAGACACAGAGCCCACAAAACACCGAGCCTTCAATTCCAGTGTGAACATCAATAAAAGAGTGGAGAAAAGAAGTGGAGGAAATTTATTTGCAATGCGACCCGCCTTCTCTTTGCTCCATCATCTCTGCTCTTGAGTGAGCTGCGGGCTGACTGGAGGAGGCCACCGGGTTTTGTTAAACTTTTCGTTTGGACTCAAATCAACCTTTCCTTAGTTAGCATCTCCCAACTCTGCTCCTAATCCCGGCCTGGACGTGGGAAACCCTCGGCAGTCGTGATCAGACTGTCCAAGGGGTCCCCAGAATCTTAGAGAAAACAGGGAAGGAAGGGTCCGTTTCTCCTCCAGGCTCTTGGACTTGGGAGGTGAGAGGGCGGAGGAAAGGATCTCCGGCCACCCCCAACAAAACTCGGTGAGGAGGAGAGAGACAGAGGCTTGGGCCCAGGCCCCGAGTGATTAGTCATACACTTTAAAGGCAAAGAAAGGATTAACCCCCGAGTCTATTGTTCCAGTTGTTCGGGCACGTGTGACCTCAAGGTTCCCACACAAAACGCCTAGGGAAATCCTTCTTGCGCCCCTAATCAGATTGTCCAGGGACGGAGGGCCCGCCGCTGGCAGCGCGGAGTGCAGAGTGCAGCGACAGAGCCAGGGCAGAAAAAACTACGGAGGAAGGAGAGATGTTGTGAGAGCGAGGGATAGGACACACAAACACACACACGCATACAGACCCCCGAGGCCCAGAGAGCAAGAAATAAAGCTCCAGGGGGCAGGTGGGCCGCGGGAAGCCTTCACGGCGCCACGGTGGGGCAGCTGCGAGGTACCTGCGTCTGCGTGAGTCCCAAAGAGGCCGCGAGCTCCGCCCTCTCGGGCAGAGCAAGGTACTGAGTTTGCTGGAACCTCCGGTTCAAAGCCTGCAACTGCAAACTGGAATAAATCGTCCTGGGTTTGCGAATCTTTTTCCCCTTGCCATTGAAGCGCACTTCACCGCCTTCCACCACCGTGCTCTTCTCCGAGTCAGCCCCTGGAGGGACAGCAGAAGTGGGGGCCGTTGTTAAGGCGAGGGACTACCTTGGGTGTGGGGAGCCAGAGCAAGTAACCACAGAGGGGTGGCAGAGGAAGGAGCAGGAGGGAGATCGCTCAAGAAACTCTGAAAGCCGGGGAAGGGTCGGGCCGAGTCCAAAGGGCCAGACCCCGGGAGCTGCAGGCGGACTGGGGCAGTTTGCAGGCGCGCAGCTCCTGCCTTTGCAGGGAAAGTTTGCTATTTTTGCAGGCGGTAGTTGAGCTTTAATTACCCTTAATTGCATACATTGTTTATAGCGCTACGCAATAAATAATTACCGAGACTAATACGTGCACATGTGGGTTTCTGTTTTCCAGCAGGGCATTGTGTGCTTGGCGCACGGAGCCGCCCAGAGGCCCAGCCAATGCCAGGGGACGCTCTTGGATTTATCCTTTGCTGGATAGTTGCAAATTGGGTGGAGATATATATATATATTTTTTTAATTTCTTTCCTATGACAGGGATGCAGAGATTGATACCCGAAACCTTTCACTGCTCCGGCGCCCTCCCCACCCCCATCCCACCTCCCTCTCCTCCTCTCCTCTCCCTCCTTTCTCTCTCTCTCTCCCCCTCCCTCTCTCCCTCCCTCCGTACCTCTTCCTCTCCCTGGCAGGCGCACATACCTGGGTCCTCCAGGCGGCTCTGGGTGAGGCTGGCGCTGCCCGGGTAGGACTGCACCGAACTGATGTAGGGGCTGGACGCGTGGCTGCTGACCGAGTTGACGTAGGGGTAGCCCAGCGGTCGGGAGAAGGACGAGGCCGAGCTGTAAGCGCCGTCGGGCTGCGAATGGCCCGCCGAGTGTAAACAGTGCATGGAGTAGTGCCCGTGGGACATGGGAGAAGGAGACATTTGCTGGTTGGGCGGCCCAAACTCCATAAACACCGCCTTGCCCGACACGGGGCTGTTGAGACTTTCTGGCATGGTGGTCATGGTCATCTCTTCTCGCGGGGTCTGGGTGTGGGTCTCTCTCTCCTCTGCTTCCCTTTTGGGGGTCTCTGTGTTTCTCAGGACAAGAAGGAACCCAATTTAAGCGGAACAGGGGTTTTCACTTTCCATTCATAAGAAAATGGAGTTTGTCTCTTTGAAAAGTCTAAGCATGATGCTGCCGAGCTCCCCAAACTCGCTTCAAAGCTTTGACTCAGCCAAGGTCATAAATATTCATGAGCTGGCGGAGCTGATTGGTCCGCTGTCTTGCATAATCACCGGGGATTGGTCCGAGGCGCTCCGGCTCCGCTGGACTAGAGCGGGCGAGGCTGCCCGGCCTCCGGAGAGACGCATCCACACTTCCAGGCCGGGGCTCCTCTGCAACAGAGCGCGCAGCGTGAGGCGCACAATGGGCTGCGGCGCCCGCGCCGGGCCCTCCGCGGCCCGCGGCTCTTCAGCCTCCCGTCTCTCCGGCGCGCTTTGCTTCCCAGAAACCAACTAGCGGGTTGGCACCGCCGCCCACCACCTCCTACAGTCCCCACCCTCCGCCCGCCCCCAACACCGGGGCCCAGGGCACCTCTTCTTCTAACCATCGCTACTCGTCCGGTGCAGAACCAGGGTGGCTCTGAAGCCGGGCCACGGCCTCCCGTGCGTTGAGTCGCGCAATCCGGGCGCTGGAGGAGGGCAACAGAGCGCTATCCTCCGGAGAGTCTTATGCCTAACGCAGCGCTCTCCTGGCCGCGCCACCCTGGCCTGGGTCCCCTCTGCCACATCCCTGGGGGCGGGTTTGGGGCCCTCCGGGCGAACTCACTCACTCGGCCGCCGCGCCGCCGCCGCTCTCTGGGGCCCGCTCGCATTGCTCCAGGCCAAGCTGGCCACTCCAGCTCGAGGCTGCACGGGTCTGATTAAAACGGTGCGAGCAGAGAGCCAGGAACCGGCGCTTCTCCTCCCAGGAAAGGCTGCCGCACCGCCCCCTCCCCCCAACACCCACCCCCTCTTTCCCTCCCAACCTTCCTCCGCCTCCCCCCTCCCCTCTCTATTCCCTCTGCGCGGAGCGCCCCGGCTCACTCGCCCCAAGGGCGCAGCACAGAGTGAAGCCTAGAAACTGGCGGGCTCCGTTCGGCTTGAGCCGCGGGTGCCAGGTGGTCATTTTCCGCCTCCTGGGGTCTGGCGCTAGTACCCGAGGAGCAGGAGTCCTGCGGGACACCAAAACCCGCGGCAGAACCAGGCCAGTCTTAGGCTCGTGTGTCTCTCTGTGGACACGTCTCTCGTGGTCGCCCAGGATTCTCACCTCCAGGGTCAAAGCGGGCGCCACTGAGCACAGGGCAGGGCTACTGGGGGCAAAAGCTGCCAAGGCGCCTTCTATCTTCTGGAGCGCTAGGTACAAAAAAGCGCACAAAAGCTCCCCCCCGCACCCCCCATCGCCGCAGCCACCACCACACAGCCACCACCCCCCGTGAGGCGTGGCGCGCACCACGCTGACTGCGAAGGGGCTGTTGGTTTCCTATCCCGCCAGCCCCACGGTGAATCCCAAATTACTTTGTTAGGTAATTAGAAAGTGTTGATAATTATTTCTTTCATAATTTAGCGGTGTGACGGGAACGGGGAAATGATCTTGTGAAAGTTCACACGTGCAGATGTATTAGTTACTGATTCATTTGATTAAATGGTAGTCTCAAGTGCTCGGATCCGCAGCTGAAGGCGCCCCATTAGCATAACACTGATGTTTAATTTTCATACGCATAATTAGCCATATATTTAACACTAATAGCAACATGCAGCCTTTCAGCGTTAAACAGCCCGGGATTTGATCTGGCCTGAGCTGAACCTTCGCCGATGCACCTTCCCCCTGTCTAGAGTGCGCAATGATCACAGGACAAACCTCTGTAATCAAGCACATTTTGGCAGAGGGAACACCAATAAAAATGAACATTCAAAACAAATTACATCGGTGCTGTCGTTACAGATATTAGCGGAAGGGGCTTCTCTTTTTTAACTTCTGTAGCAGCAGCTGCTGCCCGCGGAATTCCTCTCCTTTGGTTTAAGGGTGCGATGTTGGGGGTAGAGATATTTCAGGCGGCGTGGTTGGAGCAAAAAGAAAAACAAAAGCCAAGCAAAACAAAACAATCAGTCCTCCAAACCAATAACTGGTTTGCCAGCGTTTAAAACTATTTTTCTTTCTTTTTTTCTTTTTCTTTCTTACTTTCTCCACCACCCCCCCCTCCGCCTTTTTCCTCCTTAATCATCGAAGCACACGGCGAGGCTTTGTAGCAACAACCAGCTAATGACTCTGCCACCAGACAACTCCCAGAGCCGTTACATTCCTCTTGATTTCCGTGTTGCACTTGTGATTTTAATTGCTCTTTCCTAGTGCCTGTTTTGGGGTGTGGAGTGAGGTACGCCTTGCACAGCAGCGGACGCCGCCCTGGCCCCTTGTCTCCCGCGCGCCTCGAGGGCCCTGCGCACGTAAGTGATCCCCGCGGCTGGCGCGAGGTCGGGATTGGGACGGAGGGCAGCAGGGCTGGCGATTCCGGGTACTCTGGGCAACCGGCGAGGAAACCCAACGGCTGGGCTGCCCCGGGCCAGCTTCTTCCAGAGGAATGAGGGGTGGGGGAAGGGGAGAGAGGCGGCCGCAGGTCGCGACGGTCTCTAGGGCTCTCTGGTTCACATCTGGAGGAGGGGTCCAAGTATCGCAGCGCAGGGAACCGGGGTGGATCCGGGGAACAAAGGACCCGCACGGGAAACAGTTTCAGAGCCTGGCTTATTTTAAAAAATTGATTCTATCTGGGCGAAGGGGAGTCTACACTCCGGAATTATTTCTTAGCCCCAGAGAAGCAGGTTCGGGGAAGGGTGGCTGAACTCGGGCCCTCGGGCTCCGAGACGCCCGGCCTTGACTAGCTTCTCAGTGTGTGATCTTAAGCCTAAGAGCCTAGAGTGCCTCCCTTCCAACCCTTACCGCTAAAGCGACACCTGTTCTGAAAGGCCGCTTTGCTTAGATCTTCGTCTGACCCATCTCAGAGAGGAAACAAAACTCTCCCATTTATCCTGAGAGCCCCGGATACCGAGTATAACCTATTGGAGACTCCACGGACCGGGCGCCTGGTGGTGTTAGCAGTAGTCACGCATGGCTGGAAACCCTGCAACACGGGGTGAGGTTTGGGGCCAGTTCAGTTGTCGAAGTTGAGGATGGGGGCTTGGACAAGGTATTCTAAAATCCGCTTCTTAACTTCAACTTCAAAGCGTGTTTAATGGAATTCGATCTAATTCAAGTTTGTTTCCTACAGAGCTGCTGACTATTGACTGGTGCTAGTATATATGCATATATATGTATAATATTTAAACTTTACTCACTTTAATAAGTAGGATTATAAATCTGTCCCACAAATACCTCCACCTCGGAAGGTGGAAGCAGCGAGTTATCCCAGTGGCTGGTAAAATTCTGTATTCCTAATGAAATTATTCTTGAGGAATCTTGGGGTAAAGGGATCTGTGGGTAAGATATTGGCTACTCATTGCAATCGGCCTAATCTAGCAAAGAAGTGAAATCAATCTCTGGCAAAACTCTCCTAAGGTGATCTGGGCCTTGTTCCTCTCTAGAAAATTCGGGTTGTTCTGGGGACAGCAGCCTCAGTCTCTAGGCCTTTGCTTGGCCAAATCTTAAGCACCCCTAAAGTTTTTCCATGGATCTTGTAAATCTTCAACCCCTTCCTCATCTTTACCAGCTCTCAGATCTGCTAGAATTGGAATTACTTCTGTCCAAGTTCAGCCTGGATGCAAAGGAAGAAAGCCCAAGAGAATCCTAAATTCAGGGAAAAGCTCAAACTAGTCACTTTTCCAAGCTTGCTCATTAGCTTCAGTTTCCTATGACTTTCCCCACACTCTGAGTGTCACAAAGATGAACTGACTCTCCAGTTCTATCGAAGAGGCCACCTGTCATGGCAGTAACAGGTGCCCACATTTCCTTGGTGCTCTGGAGCTGAGCCCAATCTATATGTAGTGGATCACAGCTTTGTATAACCCGTTTCAGTAGAAACAAGTTGGCACAACCACTGACCGGTGGAACACCCCAAAATCATGGACATGGGGACACTACTTCGTATGTGGCTTGCTAGAAATCCAACCCTCTCCACCTCTGAGCCCAGGTGTGAAGAGGTCCCAAGGAGCTCGGGTGAGGGAAGACAGAGTACCCAGGGAGGGATGACCCTTGGGAGACGCAGAGTGTGGACCCTTGGATTTCCCGCTTCTAAAGCAGGAGGAGCTGCTGGCAGGCTAAATTAAGCTCATCAGTTCCAATCCTAACTAACTAGGCCCTTGCCCTCAAAAATACCCGTGTCTCCTCTGTCAGGGATTTGCTGGGCCTCCAGTGCATTAATGCCGGTCTAAAGACAACCAGTGTTGGGATAGATCAATTTTGGGAGGATACACTGCTCACATCTGGTCAGGTGGGACTGACGCTTCAACTCCCAGAGCAGAAACATTCTCAGCTTGCCTCTATGTTGGTGAGAGGGTCTCTCAAAAGTAACCTTTGAGATGGCCCACAGCAGGTTGAGCCGGGGGAAGAAGGAACCACAGGGTACCGGAAAAAGCAAGTTTTTGGACTGATAACCCCAGGCCCAGGGTCTAGAGGCTAGGAAATGTTTGTAACTAACTCCT
The DNA here is from genome assembly GCA_007570785.1 of Antilocapra americana. NCBI lineage: Eukaryota > Metazoa > Chordata > Mammalia > Artiodactyla > Antilocapridae > Antilocapra > Antilocapra americana. Next base: position 47,569,883 of record ML660200.1, on the reverse strand, counting down.
CCATTCGCCGGCTAATCTTTTCATCGCAAAGCAGCTATGAAGGGGAAAGAACCGGAAGGGCTAAGGGGCAGCTGGCCCGGCCAGCGCCCTCGGGGCCGGCCAATGTGGAACCCACAAGGGGGTAGGAAAAAGAGACAAAAAAACCCAAAAAAAACCCGTAACAGCTAGGCTCGGGTTTTTCTTCCTGCGCGCGCGCGAATGAAAAGTTCAGAGACTCAAAAAATAACCGCAAGACACAGTGGTTTTAAGGGGTGAAAGCTTTCTATTCGGGCAGAGTCAAGGCTAGGGAAAGAGAAAAGTATGCATTTCTTAGACTTCCTAGTCTTCCAAGTGAGGGCGTCCCCATTCCTTTCCAGATGCGTTTCCCGCGTTGGGAATCAGAGACTAGCGCCAGGATCCGTCTCTCCGAATGCGCACGGCCACTTCAGGGCTTCAGATCTGTGTTCGGAACGGCTCCTAAGCCCTACCGCAGGTTCCCTAGCCGGCGCTGCTGGGTAGGTGACTCTGGGACCTGCCGCTAGCCAGTTTCTTCTAAAAGTTCTCCAGCTGGATTTCAGCAATTTAAGAAAAAGGGCCCCGGGTCTCTTGCGACCTTCGGATTACTCCTCACGCCTCGTGGGGTAGTTTGGTCAGGATCTGCGCGCCCCTCGACGTAATGAGAACTGTGTGCTCGAATTGGGCAGACCTGAAACACACAAGACAGAGATCAGCGAGCTCAAGCGCCGGAGGGGCAGGGATCAGCAGTTCGCCCGCGTCGTCGGACGAACCTGCCCTTCCAATACAATTTAAAAGCAACTGGGCAGAAAGCAAACACCTTTGATTGTCCAAGGAAACCACAGTCCATGAGTCCTCCAGCACTTTAAATTCAGGGGATCCCTCGGTTACAATTGGCTCTGTAAGAAGGAAAATATTTACTGCAGTGATTTAATCAGATTCTTGTCATTGTTTCGACTGATTATCAAAAAAAAAAAAAAGAATAAGAAGGTTCTCCCCCCTCTCTCCCACTGCTTCCCCCCACGAGTTCATGTTGTCATCTCGCAAGCGCTGATAATTGATGTTGCTTACATAGTATGCTACAAACTAAACAGTAGGAAGAGGAAACGCTACAGCATTAAAAAATGTATGAAGTTGCCTAGTTCGTAATTTTTTTAGAGAAAAAAGGGCATTTTAATCAAGACTTAATTAGGACCCTGTGGATAATAACCACCCAAACACCAGTCCCTCTTATAAATATCAGTTGGTTTTTTAAAATATTTGAATTTTTAAAACATGCTCAAAATGTTCATTAATCAGCAAATAACAATTTTCTTATTTCACTCTAATTGCTTCTCCATTAAGCCCCACAGTCAGAAATATGATGCCTTTGGGGCTTTAGGTGATTGGAATTTGGTGGTGACACCAATCACATGATCAGCCAGGAATGGGTCGACAGGGAGTATATGCCACTTGCTGACAGGGAGCAAGGGACATAATCGCCTCTAGTTACTGGGTGTTAATGAAAGAAGAAGAACCCCTCCCCCAACAACAACAAAAAAGCAACACAAAAAAACAAACACCACATTATGTTGGTAACAGAATTAAAGGTTGGACGGCTGCCGCCTCCTAAATGTGTCGGTAAGTATCTGATTTAGGAAGATGGGGCTCAAGGATATTATTTAATCAGATTTACTATGCATCTGAATTATTTCATTACACTGATTGGCTTTATTAGTCCTTCACCGACCGCCTGGCCTAGGCCAGCGCCGCTTCGCCTCGCCAGGGAGCCCCCGCTCTCTGAAGAGGAACTTAGCACTAACCTATGGTGAACGCCATGCCCTCCTCCATGAGTAGATCGCTGTCATTCGCTGTAAGACAAAAATCAGAGCGTGGGGCATGGAGATGGGATATGGAGAGAACAGAGAGAAATGGGATTAGAAGGGTTAGGCTGCACAGAAAAAGTGGTCATTTTATTTTTCTTTCAGGAAGAGGTTGCTAGAATCTTGAGTGGTGGCTACCCAGGGGTTAAGCACAGGACTCCTGGGCCCTCAGCCTCTGCATTTTCTGAGCTTGGGGTCAGGGACCCTAGGAAGGGTTCACCAAGGCTGAGCAGCCCACATGCTTGAGACACTTTTTGGGCTCCCAGCTCCACTGTCCCCTTGCTCTGGCCACTGGATCTGAGGTTTGCTGGCTTCCATCTCCCAAGAGAAAGGGGAAGACATCTTGGGAACTGAGACAAAAAGAAGGCAGGTTGGTAGGAGGGAAGAACAGGGGTGAGCTAAAATATTTCCAGGGATTGGCACTGGGTGGGCACTCACCTGAGAGGCCCTTTCTGCACCCCAGCCTGGGCCTTTTACAGCTGCCTCAGGTGAAGTTCTTTGGCCCAAAGGAAGTTATGACCCGCTGAGTGTCTAGAGATCTTTCAGAGGGTGGATTCCAGCTAGTAGTTCCTCTATGGGGCTGTTCCCACCCGCAAGCACACAGGTCAAAGCCCCAGGATCAACTTTCCCTTTGGTCCTTGTCCAGGTATGCATGCCTCTTGGGGACACGCCACAGAACTGCTTCATAGTCTAACTCCAATCCCCCACCCCTTCTGGCCCACCCTTGCCTTCTCACTGTAGGGAGAACATCCAGGCAGTGAAAAACGGGAGACTCTGGGTGTAATCTAGAAATCACTAAAGAGTACACGCTGCTAAATACATCAGCTGTCAACGCTGTGTAGGATGTAATGAAGTTTAACCACAACAGTCAGCAGTTAGAGAAGGGGGTAGAAAAAGAAAAACAGAAAACAGTCATATGTGCATGCTGCTGGGACATTGATGCAGTGGTGGTTTTTTTTCAGTAACTTTTTCTAGACAAATATCCCTTGTACCTTCCAGCCATCACCCTTCAGGAGAAGACAAAAAGCAAAACAAACCTTATTTGGGGATTGAAATGGCTGGGCTCTAATTCAGTAACATAGTAACATGCTGGTTAGGATTAAATAGGACCACCCCCCCACTCCCCCTCACCCCACACATCCTCACAGGGAAGGATGACAATGTGAATTCCAAGTTGCAGCAAGAGATTCAGGAGTAAAACTGCTTTATCTTGATTCCTTTCAATAAGCAGCTCCCAAACTAACTTTCTTACCATGATGCCAAATTTCTGGATGTCCATGAAAGTAAGATCCTATCCCATGTCCCACAAAATGTGGACAGACTTGCAAACCATTCTGATGAGTTATCTGGCTTTAAAAGTGACCAAACAAAATACTGAATTAAATTGGATAATTTTAAATGCATATATAGATAAGACAAACTCCCTTCAAAGTATTCTCTGAAAAAGAAAAAAAAATCAGTTCTATTTAGAGTCATATGGTAACAATTTGTTTTCATTATTCTGGAAAAATTTTATATTTTGTCACAGCTTGCAATAACTCCCTTTGGATACATGAAGAAAAAAGATATGTAGCTAACACAATAGTTTGCTTCAGTTACTTTAGTACAGCTTTCAGACGAGGTCAGTTTTAGACAATGAGTGCGCACGCACATATATACAGTGTGATATAACCAAGATAGATGTGCGGGGAAGGCAGGTCCTACAAACCTGCCTGATTTGTATGGAGTTGCACTAAAAAGACTGTACAGATTATTACTGACTTGGGAACCAAACAAAAAAAAAACTACAATCTGAAATGTGACTTCTATAATTGCTTATTCTGGTCTCTATTTCAGAACACCACACATTTTACAGACACATTTATACAAAAGGTCACATCTGCTTTGACAGTATTCTTGAAGCACTCCAAAACTTGGTGATTATTTGAGATTTCTACTCAAGACCTATATCATTAACAGAATTCATAAAATATGCTTTTTAATTGCTAAGATGCTTAAGAGAAACTAGTATTGTGATTCCTAATTCTTAATGCTACACTAGTTACTTCTACATGCAAACCTTTTGGATTCCATTTATTCCATATAAGTGAAATCTTAGCAACCCTAAAATCTTCATCTACAAGATTAAGAAGTTCTTTCTGCAATCAGGTGGACATGTTCATTTCTGGGAGCACCAGAAAGACAAGAACAAACATACCATGAACAATTTACATTTTCATGCAGATGAAGAGCAAAATGCCTTAACCCTAACCATAATGATGCATTGGGATTTACAGGACTACTATTTAAATTCTTAACCAAACCAGAGTTCTTGGATCCCAAGCTAGTTTTCAGCAGCCCTTTGGTTCAGTTTACCACAAACTCAAAGGCATTTAGCAAGCATCTTTATGAGTGTTCCTGTCAAAATACTTTTCTCTAGACATTTTTAACCTTCATCTCCAGACCTGTAAAATGTCTTCACTTAGGCCAAGATGTCACCATAAATATCAGATGGGCAGTCTCTCATTCAGATTTAATTTCCATGTAACAGAAATAGGTGAGCTATACATGTGTTGAGGAGAGGAACAGTAAGTGAATGCTTTTATCTCTTAATTTGTTCTTTATGGTAATACTTATTTCTGTGTGTCTCTTCACTCTGGACAGGAGGTATAACAACTTTTCCAAGCTGCTTCTATTTGTACCACACAATTCCTGAATAAAAACTGAGGATGGAGAGTAGATAGAGGCTGGAAGGGAGATTATCCAGTAAAATATGCTGATCTAGTTTTTTTTTTTAAAGTAAGAATAGGTGTTATCGACCCATCTATCCATTATGTTATCTATGTCCCAACAAACCTTAATAATTCTAAGAGGATTCATTGTAAACTGTTCCTGTTTTCTTCTCTTAAAAAAACAAAAAACAATTTTTAAGGCTCTAACTGATTGGCAAGCATCACAGCTACACTGTAAATGTGTGTTACAGTGGCAATCTTCATTTTAATTTCTGATGAGAGGATAGGAAGAAAGCCTACTATGAAAAAACACTTAGGGTCCCTCCCCCCTCATATCTCTCATTCCTCTTTATAAAAGAAGCTGTGCAATTACTAGGTGGCTAAAGATATCGGAGTGCATTCTACAACAATTTACTGCCTGGATCCTGCTGAAACTTTTGGTTATAGGAGGATCATAGAATGTATATGTCATGGATGCAAAAGTCAGAGGATTTCACAGTCGTGTGGAAAGAGGAAAAGATCAGGACAAATTTCCCTCAGTTCCGTGGCTGAGTACCTATCTCAGTGCTTGATTCTGAGGAACTAAATAAAAACTCCTGTCTGCTTTGTAGGGTATTTTCCTTTTGGATTGGTAGTTAGCTGTTTTAATACATACTTCCTGGAACCAAATGGAATAAAATCTCATTAATGTTTCTAATTACTGATGAAAAGCATCCCCCTTCTACTATTCTACTGTGTACTGTTCTTCTATTTTAGAATATAAGGGAAGCCCAAGATTTATTTACATGATTCTAAGATGTAAATCTAACTTTGTGGAGACAATCCAAGAGATCTGTAGAGCAAATGTCTGCTCAAGCACTAGAAACTGTAGTTGTGGCACAGGAAAGGGGAGCATGCAGGCTTCTCTTGACTAGTGTGTTGGGGAAAGTGGAAGTGTTGGGTGGGCAGGGGTGCCCACAAAGCATACAGTTGCTCCTTAACACCAGCCATCATGGGTTGTGACCTGTTTCTGAGCATGAAGGTCTTCTTGCCTTGGATATTACACAGATAAAATCTGCCTTCTTTTTGTTGAAGAACTCTAAAAAGAACTCTCCGAGTATTAGCTCTTCTGTTCTGATTTTTTCTAACTAAAAACTCTCTAAGACAGCAGCTTACTTATTTAAGTCTGAGCACATTTGGGATTTGAAGCCCTTCATACGGAATATTTGGGGAGGAGGAGAGAGATGTAGAAAAGTAGTTTATGAACTTAACTTGAAAATTATTCTGTGTTACACAGTTCATGTTTCAGGTGTGGTTTAGAGTTAAAAGAGAAATCTCTCTTAAGGAATTTCATCCTGTGACTGTTCTCTTAATTGAATCCCCTTTCATGAGATAGTTTTCCTCAATAAAAGTTTTGTCTAGATAAATTAAAATTCTTGATACATTTAAACTATATTTTATGACTAAAGAATACATTCCCCAAGAGGGCAGAGGAGTACTATTTTTAAGTACACACTCTTCTAAAGGAATAAAAATGCACATGGAAACAGTTTTATTACTATTTCTACATGAATTCTATCAACAGAACTGATTTCCAAATGGTCACATCTCTAATTAAAGGATCTCAAATGGCACCTGATTTTCTAAGTCATGGAATTTTACTTTATTTTTTTCAGATTTTTATTTTAAGCAGTAGTCTGGATGCAGGAATGTACAAATTCAAGGATTCCCTCTAATTGAAAAGGAATGTTTAAGTACAATTAGTAATATTTTTGAAAGCCAACAACTGTTTTTCAAAAGAGGAGTACTTTTTTTTTTGTTTCAAACTGGATCACAAATTACTGTTTTTTCTTACAATAGTGCTGAACTTTTATTTGAGGTTTTCTGTTTCTGAAAAGCAGACATGATGGATTGAAATAAAAGATAATTTATTGCAATGCTTACTTTCATGTGCAGAGAGAAGCAGTGTAATTGTAATTTACAGTAGCTGTCAAGAAAAAATCCATCACAGATGACATTAAAATGACTTATTTTGCCTGAGCTACTTATTGTTTAAATGTGCATAATCTAATAGAAAGAGATTATTTTTCAAAATCTGCTTTGTATTCTTCTAAATTAATATCAAAACATATACTTATGAATTAAACATTAAAAACCATTCATTGATACTTTCATCATGACATTTACAGGGATGTTTAAATTATTTTTGATTGAACTGTCACATATTTGTGATGCATGAATCTACACATTCACAGTATCCTCATATGTACAGCTCATATTATCTAAGGATAATTACAAAAATACAGATTTAGAAATATTTTAACACAAATGGAGGTACAGTGAGCATAATGCTGTAACCTAAAGATCACTAGACATCCCTCATAAAAAAGTAGGGCACAGAGAGAACTATTTTAGCCAACACTTCTTCAGAGATATCATCCTATTCTTTAGGTTTCAGAGAATTTCAAAATTTCCTATAAAGATCACCAGGTTTTTGACATGATACTACTGAAAGATGCTTGAATGTTCTTTCAGTGGTGTATCAGTAGAGAGAGGCTATGCAAACAATGGTGAATATCTTAAACGAGGCTGAGTTGAAAGATGTTTGTAAACCTTTGGTCTATAATGATTCCAAGTACTTCTGGCTTAAAGGTGGAGACTGTTTATTTACTGCCTTGAGAGTTTGCCTGAATAAGAAAAGGCGAGATAACAGATGTCCAGAAACACTGCCTTAACACATCAGAACAAATATTTGTTAGACTCGGGGGCCAGTTTCCTCCTCAGAGGTAGACACAAACCATCTAAATAATGAAATGCATTAGAGTAACGGGAAAAGTTCATTGTCTATGTTATTTTTCACATAGTTTTGTAACTGCAGTTGTCGGGACTGATCTGGTTTTCAAAGGAGCTTGTACATGCAAATTCATTCTCTACGAAAACTGACCTTTGCATCCAGATAGCTAAAATTCAATGTCACTTTCAATTTTACTCTTCTTCTTCTTCTTCTTTTTTTTAATGTAGCTAGAATTAATGTAGTGAATATGTAATGAAATGCATTATCCTGCATGGAGATTTATCAGATTTTCCGACTGAATGCTATGCTTTGCTAGTACTAGCTGGAGTTCACCTGCCTGTTGGTGTGGCGTGTGGCTCTTTTTTGTAAAGAGTTAAGTCGTACACAAAAAAAGGGAACAAAGGTCAGCACCCAGCCGCCACTTGAATGTGAGATTTTTCTTTTTATTCCCCTTGATGTATACTAGGCTCTGTGTTATTAGTCTTAATGATGGAAAATTGTAGTGTTGATACAAATCTTTTTTTCAAAGTAGTAGGCGGGAGCTCCATTTGTTAGTAAGTTTTTTTGTGACTAAAAGCCACGGACAGTACATTTATGTAGCAGTAAAAGGCCTAGATGCTCTTTCCATAGCAGAGCTAATTATTCCTACTGTGACCTTACTGATCTAGCCTGTTCCTAGTACGTCTCATCTGCACGCCTGTTCCTCTGTGTAGATGGTGTCAGAGAATATGAAAAACCCTATAATGAAACCATTTTCATGATGGAGAAAGGCTACTGGAGTTGCACTTGCTACAAAGAGGCTCAATTATATGAGTAATTGTGATAATTTTCTACATTCATAGCCTTCAATGGGGAAAAAGAATGAGAGCCACAAAGGAAAATTACTTTAACAAGAAAGTACAGAGAGTAAAAATGGAAGAAGAGACAAAAAAGGGGAAAAAACCCAGAAAAAAAAAAGTTTAAAAAATAGATCTGGAGGGAGGAATAGCGAGACAGGGAGAACAACAGAAATGCTCAAAAGCCCATGTGCAGCTGTGTTGCACAATTAAATTGAATTTTTTTTTGCCTGCAGTTGATGAATGTGACTACTGCAAATGTGCCTCTGTAGTTAGCTATCATTTGTTGTTCCGTGACAGGAAAAGGATAATTACCTCTCAGAGAGAATCAAAGGCTGACATGCCCTTTAGACACAGCCATGAATGCAGAGCTCGATAGAATGCTTGAATAAGAATCTAGTGTTCTCTGCCCCCTTCTACTGAAGAATAAATTTTGTTAAAATGCAAGAGCACCACCAGTAAATTTGTTGAACCCTAGGTGTTCAAAAATATGAGGTACATCTATCGACTCATCCCATTTGCAAAAATAAAACTGCATTTTGAATTCATTTCTATTATATTCATGGACAGTAAGATAGTGAGATATGCATTAAATTTCTTTTCCCAGTAGGGGTCTGATTCAACATTTCCTATGAAAGAACAGAGAGACACTATCCTTTTTTCCCAGGCTAGTTAGCCTATAATTTAAAACTGTCAAAAACACAATTTTGTTCAAAGTCTTCAATAAAAGCTTCTCCGATATAAGCCAAAGAGATTTTACCAAAGTTTGATTCAGACACTGTTACAATATTTTTAAAGCCATAAATACATTTAACTGATATTTTACTGCCTTTTTCCTTAAAGTATTTGGAGGCTTACGAAGGAAAAAGGCAGCATCTTTTCAAGGTGACTAAGCCTTCCATCCTTCAGACAAACGGGAAGTATTCAATGGTTCATATTAATGAGAACAGTACTTTAAAAGGTACTGATGTAACCATCTTTAACAAAATATGTTACTTTTAAATGAAAACATATTCTGCACATCTACTTCAAAACAGTTAGGGGAAAAAAAGAGAGAGCTAAAGTAGGTAACAGATTACAAAGAAAAGTCTTGAATTCAGAAAATACACATACTCTCAAAAAGCAAGCAGAGAAGGCTGTGTGGAAAGTAAACAGTGGTTTACAGGGAAAATGAACCAGACCCCCCCAAAAAAAAAATCACCCTTTCAGGCTGTTTGCTAATCCACTAATTTGAAAGGTAAGCCTTGCTTGAGCTAATGTTTTTTATCTTTCTGTCACAGGAATAATTTCACTTCATGCCTTTATAAAATCTAGCTTTTCTCCTGTCTCCTATTCAAGATTTGAGGTACTTACTTCTTAGCTACTCTTCCTTGTTTTGTATGAGTTTGAATACAGGAACACTACAGACCAACACGTTGAGCTAAAACTAAAGCAGTCATATAAATATTGCTTACTGCTTCTATAAATTTCTTTGTTGACCTGATATAATTCACTTTTTTGAAATCTTTTTCCTTTTTTTAAACTCAGGGAACAGCATTGCACCCTGGCAGTTCACATACTGATATCAGACTGAAATAATGGTTCTGAATCATAAAACATGTCATCAACTTTACACCAAGCCACCAATAACCTTTGTACCATCTGCCAACCCTCCCTTTATGTGTCACTGTAAGGCTTACCTGATTGTGTTTCCAATGACAGAGAAGGGAGCCCCCGCTCTGCAAGCCGCAATTGCTTCATCTCTACACCTCCTGGCAACCTCCACTAACTTTTTACCACATTCATCCACATTGCCCACCAAAAATGTTTCAGAGGTGTCTCCATGGTAGCCATTGTAGTAAACCTAAACACAGGCAGAAATTTACAAATATGTCCTGGTTTAAAAATCTATTCTCCTACAGTCTACATTGCATTCCTTTATATATGCAGTAGATTCATGTGTTTCATCCTTCCAGAATTATTAAGTTTACCTACACAAAAAGAAGAAATAACATCTCAGAAACATGAAAAAGACACACAACGATATTACAAAAGTTTAAATAAATCCATGACCAGCATGGCTCTTTCAGCACTATGAATATCAATATTCTTTAACATTTTAAATCCTCATTTTATTTATGAGGCAAAATTATATATGCAAAAATAGTGACCAAAAACATTGACCCATGGTTACGGCAATAGGTTTAGAGAATTCAGAAGTAAAAAGTGAAAAGTTTCTTAAAGTGTCATAAAGACACTTATCTTTTATTTACCAGTCCCACACTTGGAAGTGATAGATAATGACAAGAAGAAATAAGATAGATGTGTCAGTGTTATAACAGACAGAACCAAGAACCGAATATCGGAATGATGTAAGTTATAGAAAAATCCTGTCTGGAAGTGAAATCTTAATCAAATGTTTCAGATAGCAGAATGTTAATAGAAAACACTATACATGGATTTTTAAAGAATCAGAACATAACAAAACAGGTTTAAGAATAAAATTACAGAAAATAGCATTTTATCTGTCTTCAATGACTCAGAAGGCCCTGCAGGATCTTGAAAGACACCATATTCATTATAAAAATCAATAATTACCAAACACTGTAATAAATACAGAAGGTAGAGGAGACTGGTTGAATAGTGATCCTTTGATATAGCATGGAATTTGCTATTTTGCATAAATTTGTCCTATGTAATTATTTTTCTCATTTCTCCTTCTCATGAAGTAGAATGCAGAAACTGTAATAAAAAGGATGTTTATCTGAGCTTTCTGTTTTAATGTGGAATTCATCTGTATACTCTTCTGCATTAAAAATACTCTTGTATGAAGTCTGTATCTTCACTTTTCAAGTCAGGAAACAGAGGCACAGTCAGATGACTTGTCTAAGGTTAGTGGCGGAAAACAAGGGGTGGACCCAGGTCAATATGAGGGATTCTTGGCTTCTAATCAAGTGTTTATTCTACTATATCAAGTCACCTTGCAATACAACAGTGTTTTACATATTCATTCCCATTTGCAGCCCAAGAGAGTACAAATTTTTACTTTATACACAAGAATACAACATTTATTAATAAAGAGTAATTATTAAGACAAAATTGTAACTCCGAATGTTTCTATGGTTGCTATTTAAGTAAAAATGTATTTAAAAAATCATTATTTGCCTTTTCATATTACTTTTCACTAGTCTGAAAATGACTACTTGAAAGAGTCAATATATATGTAAGTAATACTTTTGAAAGTCTGTGGCAGTTATCTATAATTACTGTTTTTACCCACAAACTACTCTTGTTTTATACTTCATTTATTTAATTCTTCATTTATTAATAATTTAACAACATTTAAAAATGTTTATTGAGCAACTATTATGGGGGTATCACATCATCTTTTTTTTCTAAACATTCAACTTTCAAGGGGAAGTCCATTTTCTTGTCATATACACTGGATGTAAACAATTATAAAATGTAATGAGTACTTTCTGATAATCAATGAAGCCTTTCATTTAATAAAATATTTCATAAGAAATATAATTTAAGTTGCTGACCTGCATGTTTCCTTGGTCCCCTCACACTTCTCTCTGCATGTGCTTAGCTGTGTCTAACTCTTTGCAACCCCATGGACTATAGCCCGCCAGGCTCCTCTGTCCATGGAATTTCCCAGGCAAGAATACTGGAGTGGGTTGTCATTCCCTTCTCAAGGGGATCTTTCTGACCCAGGGATCAAACCCACATCTCTTGTGTCTCCTGCATTGGCAGGCAGCAGATTCTTTACCACTGTACCATGTGAAAAGTCCTCAGATTTCAAGACACTGGAAAATATTTCACTTTGATCATTTGACTGTTAAAAATGAAATTGTTGACTGAAAGTCTTCAGGAAACTTAGGAATGGCAGAGACTATTCTCTTTGGGCACACTGGAAACAGGCGGGAAGGGCATGCTGATTTCATTGAAAGCAGCAATATTTTATTAGGGGTGATTAGGTGAGATAATAAATGGACAGACTCTAAGTTAGGTATAATCCAAAAGAAAAATGCATCATGAAAAATACTTTATTTCATGGATACTTCATAAAATACCTCCTTCTGCATATTCTGAACTGGAGAGAGAACAACAATATATTTGGAGAATGTTCAAGTATTATAAGTAGGACAAAATGATATAGAGAGTATCCACCATAAAAGAATTTTTAGCTGTACAGAAAGACAAATTGATATGAAGAGAAAAGGTTGAATTAATTTAAACAACTAAAACTCAGACTGAACTAAACTACTGGATGCCAACCTCTACCATACTCCCACTCCCATCCAAGTTTCATGACCTGGATATGAAATCACTATTTCTCACTAATAGAGAAAATACTCCTGGAATGCTGTCTGTCTCAACTAGTTCTCAGCAGATGTTTTACTTTATATTTATTTATTTATTTAAAGTATACTTATTAACCATCAGATGTACAGAATTTATTTACAATCTCCATTATCCTAAGGTACCATTACATAATTTTTTAGTAAAACGAACTGCCAAAGCACAAATAACCTAAGTCTGATAACTGTGAAAGGCTAAGAAAATTAGAAAAGGTTAGAGCTTGTAGAGTTTGAAGTTCCTGTGTTAAATTACCTGGGGCTGTTATTTGAAAGAAAGGCAGTTAACCATTTGGTGAAAACTTAAGTTCAAGAGAGAAAAGCACTCTGTGTGTACGCTTCGAGTTCAAGGCTGTCTATACCAGAAATGGAACACAGCGTTACCTTCTGGGATTTTAATAAATCTAAGGAACACTGCTAGCAAAAGAGTTTCTGTCCAAATAGACTGACACACACAGGCCAATGTAGCCCCTAATGACAGAGTAAGATAATGACAGGCCCCACTCAAAATCAGCAGGAAGAGGAAGATCAATCTTGGCAGAGTGAAGGAAAAATGCTGGCTTTCTTCGCCTTAGCTCATCTCATATATATCTAGCTTCAGCAGCTGCCCAGTGCTGTAGGGCTCTGCATTAACTACACAGTGGATCAATAACAATTACACCTTCTCAAAAACATGACACATAGCAGGATTGGGTTGACATTTCACTTAGGCCAACATTGATCTCAGTGCATCTGATTCCAGCCCTAAATTCAAGTCAGGCCTGGGTTTACTTGGAATAAACACAGCGTTAAAGACAAAAAAGGAAACCAGCTGCTTGCGTCTGGGTCTAGAAGTAAACAGCACTTCCATCGGCGCAGTTCACATTCAATCCACTCTTCTTCCTGTTGCTACCAGCAATTCTGAAGTTGATCAAAGACTGTTTTTTATATGATTTACTCACCGTGACATCAATGTTGATAATATCTCCATCCTGAAGAGGTCGACTGAAACATAAACAGGAAAAAAAAATGGTGATAGATCCCAATAAAATTAGGAATATAAAAATAAATACCTAATGACTACTATCAGAAGCCCAATGAGTAGTGATGATCATTCAGAGTGGAGAAGGATTGAGTGGAATAACTGTATCTAATCTTTAATTTATATTAGTCATATCATTTTTACTAGAAATACATAATATGAACATGTATTATCACTGTTTAAAAATCTACTTATTCTCAACAAAATATACTTATTATTACCTTAATTTTGCAAAGAGCCAAAACAATAGTAGATGGTTAAAAATTTGAGATGGTGAAAGAAATATTTAATGTACAACCACTTTTTCAGATTACATATTGCTTTAACAAACATTAAATGGTGGTATTATGTCCATTTAGAAACAAAATACTTCAAAATTGTTGCTTTACCATAATCGGTCTCAAAAGTTTGCAGGCAGGTTTCAATTAAACTACAGTGTCTTTCAACGTACGTTATAGATCTCAGTTCCATGTTTCAGTCGCCAAAGGAACAATATGTTATTAAGCAATGAGTACCTGTCAGGAATACCATGACAAAGCACGTTGTTTACAGAGGTACAAACAGATTTGGGAAAGCCTCCATAGCCTAGAGGTGAGGGGTAGGCATCATGACTGATTATTTCCTGATGAACAAGAGCATCTATCTCTTCAGTTGTCATGTCAACCTGAAATATTAAATAAAGAAATTGTGAAGTGACAGTTGGAGCTATCTCCTATATTGACTATGCCTATAGCTACAGCCCTTCCAGATGAGGTTGTACAAATTTACTGTGATAAACTTGTGATACAACAATTTAATTAATTATGATTAACACCAAAATCCTAAACTGTGCCTTTCTGACAACTGTTTGGGTATATGGTGGTGTTATGGGCTATTAGGAAATGGTCATTTCAAACTCTAAGATCCTTTCAATCATTTGTGAATCACTAAATGACAGGATTCCTTTTTAGCCTGGAGATTTAAAAAAACATGTTCTGAAGCAATTCCTTCCTCTTCCTCAATGGTTAGTGGCTTCGGCTGATCAAAGTATATGAATTCTCAAAAGGATCTTCAGTTGAGGTGACAAAGCTTGAAAAGTAGGTCAACCCATGCCTTTTTATCCCAGCAAAACATTACATGGGTTTTGCAGTGATGACATGGAGGTTACGGATCATCATCTGAAAAAACTAGTTTGATACATTTTGTAGAGATTCTGGTTCACTAATCTTGATTTCTTTCATACCAAAACAAATCAGTGTGTTTTTAAAAATATTTTCCCCTTACTAGAAGATATCCAATTGCTCCCAAACTAAAAGAAAACTAAAATCAAGTTTTGTGGGCACATAAAGACTGCCTCCATAAACTCATGTAAGTAAAAGTCTAAAACAAGATCTTTTATTGAAAATTAACATTCCTTCAACTATTTTCTTTATGCTATTTTATATTCACATTATGGTTAGTTGTGTTGCTATAGTAAGTCTATCACACAGATGTTACACTAAGTGTTTCATATTTGAGTCTCATTTCCTAAATGCTGCCCACCTTTTGGAAACTATAGGCCGGTATTTTCTTTTATAATCCTTACATAGCAGGATTCAGATTCAGTTTCAGATTATTCTGAAAGACCTAAATCTTATAGTAAGATAGTTGCATACAATTACATTGCTGAATTACCTACAGCTTGGTGTGTCTGGTCTGATCTTTCTTTGCAGAACCAGTGCAAGAAAATAGGAGACAAAGTATGAAGCAAAGCAACTCTTCAGGCGCAAGAAATAATGTGGGAGAATAAAAGCAGAAACTACAGGCAGGAGTAAGAGGGCAGAAGTCAAAGCTGTCTGTCATGGAGCAACGTGGATAGGCTGACTGAGCCCAAGCTATCTTCAGAATTCTGCTACTTAACATTGAATTTGGATTTTAAATTATCTTTTGAATAAACAGAAAATATGCAATTCCTGTCCCCTATCCCAAGGTGTTACTTAATTTTTAACAAATTAGAAGTGTACAAAAGAAGAGTTAAAGGAAATAGGGAAAAGCAGGGAAGGTTTGCTGCCCTTTATGCAAGTCTTGTGAGGCTTCGTGAGACACCACCTTTAAACTCTTCCCGGCCAGGAGGAGGACATGTCGGGCCAGCTGACAAGCCTGCCGAAGCCCTTGAATCTGATCTTCATTCTTAACTTCTATGCTGTCTCCCCAGTCGGGTACAATTCCTGTCGTCACATAGTCTGGCTTCTTTATGTGCTTGAGGAAAAAGGATTGAAAACGAAGATCAGAACCCAGCGCACGACAATGGGATCATTTTTTCGCACACAGCCTCCTGCTTCATGGAGCTCTGCCCTTCCTGCCGGAGCACCGACCTCCGAAGCCAGCACAACAGACCCTCCAGGCTGCCCCCGGTTCCTTCCCCTGCCCTTTTGAACTTAACGTGGCCTGTTAGTGCTGCCTCTGGATAGTCTGTTAACCTTACTGGTGCTTTGAGTCACACTGGACTGAAGGAGACTTCTGGTCAAAACAAACAAGAGTTTTCTTTTCTTCCTCCTCCAACCCTGTTAGGATTGCCATTGATGACAAATAGCACCAAGTTCCCCAACCACCAAATGGTTAATTAAGAGTGCTTTCATCTCCTGACACAAAGATAAAATTTATGCAAAGGGTAGCCCACAACACCCTCTCCCAAGGAATGTATGTAGAAGGCAGACTGTCAAGTTCATGGACGCCTATCAAATACACACTTCCCTTACACATTGCAACTGTACCCAAACTAAGAAGGAGCTAAAGGACAAAACAAAACAGCTCTTTTGCCTTTTCCTTTCTTTTCCCCCAAGTACATAAAAAATACTTTGAACACTTTCATAATTTGTCCAAAGCAAACTCCTCCCTCCTCTCTGAAACTCAAAGTGTTCAACTCTGACCACACTTGGAGAACCGTCTCCCCAGAAAATACATACTGTCTCACGCACAGAGCTCCTTTCAGACCCAGGTTTTGCACAGCTCTTTACCACTATTTATGGCAACTGCTACATGGGTTTTGTTGAACAGCACCCAGTAAGGCTACGCAGACTGTGGGGACAAGAAGCTGAGGGAGATAACACTATCCAACAAACATCACAGCAACTCTGGAAGGGCTAAGGTTAGGGCTCCGTGCCTAGCGAACTGCATCACACAGGATTTAAGGACCTTCACTTATTCCTGTGTTCAGATGGGCCTTTCTGACACAGGTAACACCACTGCTTGGGCTGCCACAGCCAAGCATGGAGCGAGCATCTTCCCTCCTGTGGCTTCTTCCCTCCTGTGGCTTCAGCACCAGCGCCCACAAAGCACTCCCGTCTCCGCAGCCCCGCCTCCTCCCGGCTTTGCAATCTGGCCAGGTTACAACCATAGGCAGAAGGGCTGTTGGCTTGTCACTAGATTCTAAAACAATACATTCACCTCTCTGGAAACTTCTTTTTTGTTTTCTACTAAGGAAATACCAGAAACATACTCTGGGCTCTGGTGGCCTGTCTTGTCAGCCCTTGTCACAAAAATGGGCCACTTCAGGGAGTATGATGTACTTAATGTGGATTTACTATTCTGTAAAAAAGTCACAGAAAGGGGGAAAGCAGGTGATTTTTGTGGCAAACCTTTATTTCTTTCAGCTATTCTCACTCTTCCTAAATGATCCCTACACCTCCTTTACATTGCATTTGGGAAAATGGATAGATTGTCTTTCACAGAATTATACTCTCTGAAAAAATCAAGAATGCTTTGAGACAAGATGTTTTATTTAATTTACTCTAAAGGACAATTGAAAGACAGCATCAATAGTAACACAGAAAATGTAACTGCTAGCTTTAGGGAAAAAACGCCTAGTGTATTGGTTTCAAGGAATCTTAAATGATTCCAACTGTCGTCAAAAAATTTTTAAGTTAAGAAACTATATGCATAGAATCTTATCTTCATGATAGAAATTTAATATGGAAAATTTCATGATAGAAATACAAACTCTAAAAGAATTAAGCAGTGAGAAGCTCAGTGTCTTATTTTAAAAAGTGGCTATTATAGAACTGCAGGATGTTAACACTTCCCAAATCACAGTTTCATATCACAGACCAAGTTTAAAAATTATGATTCAGACGGCTCAGAAATCAAAGGTACAAAAACACTCTATCGCTTCTGCAGTTAACCTTTATCTTGGCTGGAGAAAGCAATGGATAATAGGCAATGCGGTACCTTAGGGACTGGATGAGCTGAAGAAACTGCAGCCGGCAAAACTATACTGTGGGAAATCTCTCTTTGTCTCCAGAAAAAGAAATTTCTTCTTTGTTGACTGCTTGACTGCTTGTGTAAGTAGATATAATTGAGAGGTGACGAGAAAATCTTGTGACAACCTGGGAGCAGAAATAGATGTATGTTAATTTAAAAAAAAACCTACTTAGTGCTACATTTTCAGTTGTTGCATCGTTGTCTATTAAACCATTATAATAATCCTTTATTGGTTCAAAAAATAAAAAGTTCCAACCAGAAAGGAAAGCAGTGATATTCTGAGTTCCACTACAATAGTGGTACAGCATATTTATTAGCTAATGTTATGTTTACTTAATGTTTGACAATGGAAAACTCTATCCTAGTGGGAAACAAACATATAGAAACATCTGCTAGACACCAGGTGTGTAAGAGCAATTTGCGCTGTGGTACCTTAAACGCAGCCATGTCCAGGATGACCCCAGATTCAGGGCACTGTTTGGGTGGCTTTATATTCTTTAAGGTCGTTTCCCTTTCACAAATCCTGGACAAATTGCCAGCTGCACTTTTTTGCCCTTGATAAGATTACTACTCTGTTAAGTTCATGTGCAGCGAGGCATTATACTGAAATTCATGTAATGAAGGCTCAAGTCAGATAAAGACTAAACAGGAAAAACGTAGGGTGCAACCTTGAAAGAAAATGAATGTAGGTTCCAAAAGCACCCACAATAGGAATTTAGAAATATCTATCAAAATTTTAAATGAACATATCCTTTGCCTCGTCGGCTCATCTCCTAGGGCTCTACCGTATGCAGTGATGGAAGTGTGACGATGAACTGCAGCACTGTGTGTGGTAGGGAAAAAATGAGCAATAATCCAAATGTCTATCCATAAGGGACTGGTTAAGTATATTATGGTAAATCTACACAACAGAAGACAGAAAAGTAGAGAGGTTATTAAAGAGAAAAAGCTAAATCATCTCTGCATATTGATATGGGAAGAGGTCACAATATATCTCTAGGAAATGCTGACCAGTACGTATGAAAAACTCATTAAGGTAAAAAGAGCTTATGCATTTATATAAGTGTGTCTATGCCTATAAAATTTCTGAAGATTGATATTCATCAACAGTGGTTATTTCTGGGGCATCTGATTGGGGTTGGGGTGGGAAGGAAAAATTCCTGATTCATTCTATTTTCTCTAAACCAATAGATTGTTAGGAACATTCACTTGTATTATTTTTATAATTAAAACAGTAGTTTAAATCTCCCTTACATGCCATAATTGCATGTCAGGGGCTGGCAAACTACAACCCAAAGGGAAAATCCAGCCTGCTTCCTGTTTTCATAGAGCCAACAACTTCAAAATGGTTTTTATGTTTATGAATGGTTTAAAAAATCATAAGAAAAATCCCATTTTATAGCATGAAATTATGCAAAATTCAAACTTTGGTGCCCATAAATCCATAAATAAAGATTTATTGGAGCATAGTTATACTCATTTACTTATAATTAGTCATGGCTGCTTCTGCACGACAGTAGCAGAGGTGAATGGCCGTGACAGGGAGCATGTGGTTCACAAAGCCTAACACATTTACTACCTGCCCCTTAGAGAAGAAGTTTGTCAATTCCTGATCTAGAGAACTGGTTCTCAAAATGTGATACCCAGACCAGCATCTGAGTATCACATGGGGAAAAGATGCAAATTCTTGGGCCCCTCCTCAACTTACTGACCCAAACTGTAGGATGAACTCAGCAACCTGTGTTTAACAAACCCTCACCCAGGGTGATTCTCAGGCACACTAAAGTTTCAGAATTACTGGCCTAGAGTAACGGAAACACGAATTGCAGGTGAGTATTGGCCCCCAAACTCAAGATCTCTAAGTGAACTGGAAAAAGGCACAGATGCAAACAGACTCCAACGGTCATTGATTCAGTGTCATAGTGGAACGTTAGTCACTCAGTGATGTCTGATTCTTTTGTGACTCTGTGAACTGCAGCCCACCAGGCTCCTCTGTCCATGGAGTTCTCTAGGGAAGATTACTGGAGTGGGTAGACAGACATTGCCTTCTCTAGGTGATCTTCCCCACCCAGGGATTGAACCCAGGTCTCCTGTATTGCAGGAAGATTCTTTACCATCTGAGCCACCAGGGAAGCCTGTCAGTGTCCTAAGTTTCACTCAATTATGTTCTTCCAGAAAGCTGAGTACAATATTGTTGAATAAAACTTACAGAGCTGTTCCAGGTATTATTTTATACAATTTCAAATACCAGACAAAATACTGCCAGGAATGTCACTTTTGTTTGATAGAGGCAGGTACATATTCCCTAAAGTTTGTGAAGTACAATATTTCCCTAAAGACACCACCACCATCCCCAGGGGTGTTAACTGGTCTAAGAGGGGGCAGGGTAGTTTCCTAGTAAAAGCAGATAGCTAGAAATCAGAAGCCTGGACTTCTGTCTCAGCTCTACTACTTCTCAGCTGTGTGGGCCTGAGCAAGAATCTTGTTTTCAGTTTCAAGAGAGAATTAAATGGAATAAAGTATATGAAAGTGCCTTACATTTAGTAGATGTTCGAAAAACAGTAGTTCCTTCAGGAGTACTTAAAAAACAAAATGAGAAAGAAACTATGGGCTCCACTATAGCTTCCAGTACTGAGCACTTGTGGTCGTTGTTCAGTTGCTAAGTGGTGTCTGAGACAACTGTTTGCAACCCCATGAACCACAGCATGCCAGGCTTCCCTGTCCTTCACTATTCCCAGAGTTTGCTCAAATTCATATCCATCGAGTCAGCGATGCCATCCAACCACTTCACCCTCTGCCACCCTCATATTCTTCTGCCCTCAATCATTCCCAGCACTGGGGTCCCCTCCAATGCTCTTCACGTCAAGTGGCCAAAGTACTGGAGTTTCAGCTTCACTATTAGTTCTTTCAAAGAATATTCAGGGTTGATTTCCTTTAGGATGGACTGGTTTGATCTCCTTGCTGTTCAAGGGACTCTCAAGAGTCTTCTCCAATACTACAGTTCAAAAGTATCAATTCTTCGGTGCTCAGCTTTCTTTATGGACCAACTCTTACATCCATACATGACTACTGGAAAAACCATAGCTTTGACTAGACAGACCTTTGTCAGCAAAGTGATGTCTCTACTTTTTAATATACCGTCTAGGTTTGTCATAGCTTTTTCACTGAGAACTTATGTATCAATTACTGCACTAGGCCCTTTACATATGTTAGCTCATTAGCCTTCATGAGAACCATGTGAGTTGTGACCTGTTATCACTCCGCTCCACAGTTGAAGATGTGGAGGTACACAAAGGTAAGTAACTCCCCCCAGAGTGCAAAGCTGAGGGGACACAGGTCAATTTGCCTTCATATACTTTATGAAGTATACTTTACTTATGCATAAGAACATGAGCTAACAACACACAAGGCAACACTCTGCAAACGTAAAAGTCATCCAAAACTATTAAAAGTTACTTTTTTTTCCCAAAGGTGGTGATGGGCCGGCCTACTCCGTCCTCCTTCTCAAGCCAACCCCCCTTTGCTGACCAGACACATGCTGCAGGGGGGTGGCAGACAGAGGTTTAGCTGGACAGTCTGTGAATCGTTGTTGTCACTGTTCCGTTGCTCAGTCATGTCTGACTTTTGCGACCCCATGGACTGCAGCATACCCATCTTCCCTGTCCTTCGCCATCTCCCAGAACTTACTCAAAGTCACGTCCAGCAAGTCGGTGATGCCATCCAACCATCTCATTCTCTGTCGTCCGCTTTTCCTCCTGCCTTCAATCTATCCCAGCATCTGGGTCTTTTCCAGTGAGTCAGCTCTTCCCATCAGGTGGCCAAAGTACTGCAGCTTCAGCTTCAGCATCAGTCCTCCCAGTGAATATTCAGGGTTGATTTCCTTTAGGATGGACTGGTTGGATCTCCTTGCTGTCCAAGGGACCCTCAAGAGTCTTCTCCAACACCACAGTACAAAAGCATCAATTCTTTAGCACTCACCCTTCTTTATAGTCCAACTCTCACATCCATACATGACTACTGGAAAAACCATAGTTTGACTATACTGATCTTTGCCAGCAAAGTAATGTCTCTGCTTTTCAATATGCTTTCTAGGTTGGTCATAGCTTTTCTTCCAAGGAGCAAGCGACTTAATTTCATGGCTGCAGTCACCATCTGCAGTGATTCTAGAGCTCAAGAAAAAGTCTGTCACTCTTTCTATTATTTCCCCATCTATTTGCCATGAAGTGATGGGACCAGATGCCATGATCTTTGTTTTTCGAATGTTGAGCTTTAAGCCATCTTTTTACTCTCCTCTTTCACTTTCATCAAGAGGCTCTTTAGTCTGTGGATAAAGAATGGAAAATCTGGATCCCAGCTATCACCAAGGAAAGGCTCAGGTGGAATCAATCCATGATTCTGGGATCCCTAACTGCATCCCTAGGTAGAACCAAAGTCAAGCTCCCAAATGTTTCCCTTATGAGAAAAGCATGTATTATGATGACTATTAATGACGATAAGACTAATAGAAATAGTAACAGTGATAGTGGTTAACACTTAATAGCCAGTTTCTGTAATTAAGCAGAGTTCTGGGTGCTCCACACACATTAGCTCTTGCCAGTGCTGTTAGGGAGGACAGCTGTTGATGTCACTACTTTCTGGATGAGGAACCAAGTCACAGCTCTGGTGGCCTCAGCTGGAGTCCTAGAAGTCCCAACCCACGGCTGGGTCTGCTGCTCCAAGCTGCCTTTCAACAGTGTGCACTGGCTCTAGTAGCTGGCATGCTTGGCTAGAAAGTGTGTTTTTTCAGGGATTCAATTTCAAAGAAAAAAAATTTTTTAATCATGAAAAAAATAAACATCATGAGACGAGCCAACATTCAGAAAGAAGGTATTTTTCACGAAAAGTCTTAGAATTGATCTAACCAGGAGGCATTGCTGTAGTGAGAATAATACGAGCTTTGAAGTCAGACAGATCTTGAGTTAGCAAAACTTATGAGCCCGTCACCACTAAATGGGAACAGTAGTGCCTTCCACACCACAAGGCTGTTGTGAGAATTGGCAGAGATAACATTATCGTCAAACCATCTTTAAAATGTAGGCGCTCTATGGGGGAATTCCATGGTGACCTAGTCATTAGAATTCTAGGCTTTCACTGTTGTGGCCTGGGTTCAACCCCTGGTGGGGGAACTGAGATCCCACAAGCTATATAGTGTGGCCAAAAAAAACAGGTGCTCCATAAATGTTTATGTCTCTTCCTTTCCCCTGTCAACACTCAACATGTTTACCTTGGGCCTCAAAAATGTGTTTATTCCTTTATTTGTTGTTTACCTTGGGCCTCAAAATGTGTTTATTCTTTTATTTGACAGTTACTTACTGAGCTCCTCCTTGGCTTCCCTGGTGGCTCAGCTGGTAAAGAATCCGCCTACAGTGCGGGAGACCTGGCTCCCATCCCTGGGTTGGGGAGATCCCCTGGAGAAGGGAAAGGCTTCCCACTGCAGTATTCTGGCCGGGAGAATTCCATGGACTGTATAGTCCATGGGGGTCGCAAAGGGCCAGGCACGCCTAAGCGACTTTCACTACTGAGCTCCTCCTATATGCCATGCTTTAGACACAGGGTAGACAGTGACAAAGTCCCTCTCTGGGTGCTCACATTCCGTGGTGAGACACGGGCAAGAAGCAAACCTACAGATACATTCAATTATATCAGATGGTGGTGATGTTCTTGATGAAAAATCAGCCCAAGTGACACAGCACTGGAGCTATAGATTCTACTCCTGGACCTGCCAGGAACTAGGTGTGTGACCCTGAGCAGTAACCACAGTGGACACTGGCTGGGAGCTTACTGGTGCCAAGCTCTGTGCTGAGCACTTCACAGCCACTACCCACTGCTACAGAAGACTTGAGCTTCCCAGATAGCTCATCGGTAAAGAATCTGCCTGCCAATGCAGGAGACGTCAGAGACGCAGTTTGATCTCTGGGTGGATGAGATTCCCCGGAGAAAGAAATGGCAACCCACTCCAGTACTCTTGCTTGGGAAATCCCATGGATAGAGGAGCCTGGCAGGCTACAGTCCATGTGGTTGCAAAACAGGCGAACATGACTGAGCACTGAGCATGCACGCGCAGAAGACATTAATGGGAGGGAGCTGAACTTCATAACCTTTGATGTTTCTTTCAGCTCTGACAGTTGTGCCTTCACTCAGTGGCTTCTGATTTCTGTCATGCCCCAACCCAGGCCGTGGGATGATGTGGAATCTGATCAATTTTATGACTCGTGAAGGTTTTTTTCAATGCAGCTGATAACAGGAAAGAGAGAGCACCTTTATCAGTATTATCAAGTTCAAGTAGACCGTCATTACAGGGGGAATCTTTGCTATGTCCTTAAACTCAAGGCAGGAAGTCATCAGTCCTCTACTAGGATATCTGAATGAGGCTTTTGAGACATTCATTTCTAAAATGAATAGCACTGCCAACATACCTGTTCTGCTAAATAATGAGCTTGCTGCCAAAAAAGAGGCAGGTACCCCCCACAACACACACACAAATGACTTAAACATTGGGAACATAGCCTGAACATATCCGATCTGTTGACAATTACGGTTTTGCAAAGTACTCAGCAACTCTACTTTCATAAGATATTTTTTATTGGAAGCAAAATCTTTTCTTTCAATCTGATAAAAGATACCCTATAAATGTTGTCACAAAGTAACAGGATAATAAGGTACCATACTGTGTTTATTTCACTAACTATTCATTACAAACCAGAAAAAATACCAATTTAGTGTTTTTACAGGTGAAATGAAGAAATGGTCTTACATCAATAAGTGCCTTTAGAAGATAATGGCTCTCCAATTAATGTGGCATAAAAATGGGGGGGTGGAGAGATCCTTAACTTTGCTGATCATAGTGTAATTAATAAATAGCAATTGGGCTTCCCTGGTGACTCAGCGGTAAAGAATCCACCTGCCAATGCAGGAGACACAGGTTCAATCCCTGATTCGGGAAGATCCCACATGTCAGGGAGCAACTAAGCCCAGGGGCCACAACTCCTGAAGCCTGCCTTCCATAGAGCCTGTGCTCTGTAGCAGGGGAAACCACCACAGTGAAAAGCGCTGGCACCACAACTAGAGAGTAACCCCCACTCACCGCATCTAGAGAAAAGCCTGCACAGCAACAAAGATACAGCACAGCCATAGATAAATAAATAAAATTCTTTTAAAAAATAAACAGCAATTAGTAAATTTTCTAAATGCAGAGTGAGCAAAATTAAAATCTCCTATCCCAATTACTTTCAGGGTCACACAATTATCTACTAGAGATTATTCTAGAAAAGGTTTGTTGAATTTCCTATATATTTCCTTTCTTTGTAAAAGCACTGCTTTATACATCCAAAATGAATACATATGAGACCCATCAGCTATACGTCAATTTTAAAAGCCATTACATAGAAGAATGGCTAATACAGTTATAAGAAGAACAATATAAGAATAATACAATATTGGAAGAACAATACAATATAATATAAGAAGAACAGATACAGTTATAAGAAGAACTTTTTATAAACTATATCTAACTTCCAACTTGCTACTGTCAATGTTGCAGTCAATTTGATGCATGGATGTCCATCAGCAGAGGCAGGGACACCAGGCAGGTTTCCATCAGCCTCAGGACTGGCCCCTTGGTCTTCTGGGAACCAACATTCACCCAAGACACACGGCAAGTCTCTTTTGTTAAAAGTTATCTTCAGGAAAGAGGGGGCACGTTGACTAATCTGAAGTTGAGGACAATCTAGTAGGAAACCATCAGAAACCTCAGGAGAAGAGAGCCTTGATCAGCAAGGAGCTGCTTGGGACTAATTCGATCCTAAAACATGATCACAGTGAGTGTTGTCACTGTCGATTACGGAACAGAAATTCTATATAGTTTCCCTAGGCAGTAAACCTATACGTTATTTGTTATGGATACTAGAATATTTAGTTATCACAGGTAATAATAAGCATTTTCAGTGTCATAAAAACTCTGTCATTGCCTAGTTTAAGCTGAACGTTGAAAACAACAGGCAATCGCTTCCTTCCATCCACAGAGGCGCATACGGTGTGGCCTGGATGTCTCTTGAAACGGCTGTGTGTCCTCTGGATTCTGCGGCACATTTTTCATATCCTAAACTTGCATTTGCAATGTAAATCTACATTATACTTTTAATTATTTTCATGTTCAGTAATAACATCAATTTCTAAAAGCTGCATTTTATTTCCCTTTACCAATGAAGTCTGAAAGGTGAGACCACTGAATTCAACTATGATGGGGGAGGAATGCATTCAAAATAACTAATATTGCTGCACACTGCATGCCCTATATTCATTGGCCTCTTACTCAGGGTCCGTTTTAATTGTTATCTGTGCATGCATTCTATACCACATAATGAAATGCTTCCATTTCACCCATTGAGCCCAGGGTTTTTATGTGCACCTCTACTAATGACCCTTAATTAAACCAATTTTACCCTTGGAAATGCAAGTTTTCTTTTGGTCAACAAGTATTTTTAAGGGAGCATTCTGAATGAACTTTCAAAGAGACATTTAAAATGCTTATTATCTTAAGTGGTTATAAAACTGAACAAGGTAGGTTTGTACGCAAGTGTGGGCTACCAACACCTCTGTTTCATTGTACATTTCCAGGGAAGAAGCACTTTTACCCTGCACAGTGCCATCAATTCAAAGTTATGGTATATTTCAGAGGCTTCAAGTATCTGGGCAGAAAACAACACAATAAAGTGGCCTGTGTAACTTTACATTAGCCAACAATGTCAACCAGAGATAATATGCAATTTAAAAGACACCCTGTAAAATGTCTTGCTGAATGTATTTGTTCATAATGATGAGCAAATGCCAAAGTCTAGTAACAAAACTATTATTTATAGCATATCAACATCTAATTGATTTTACAAATGGAGGCAATTATTTTGGATGGAGGGAGGAATGGCTGCCAGATTTAAATGATTTATGATTACTAAGAGAGAAAACAACAATGTTTCACTAATTCATTTTCAAATATGGCTCTTACACTCATTGATGGTTTTAATTTTAAATCAAATTACTTCCTAAAATAATATATTCATGTTAAAAAAAAAAGCAACTTTGTGACAGCAATCTGAGATATTTTGAGCTGTTTAGAAATATTGGTTACTACAGTAGGCTCAGGAGGGACTGTCCCACAGAAAGACATTTTCAAGGTGCTGATTTAGAACCACAGAAAGATTGCACTTCATGAATACCAACCAATTACCCAGGGAAGAAGCGCAGGCTCTCATAGAATGGGGAATGAAACCATGCATATTTCCTGACCTAAAACACTGATTGTCGGCTTGATAGATTTGATAACTTGCACCAACGTCGTAAAAGGAAAATTAAATAGTCTGCCTCACTCGCTGTAGCTCCCATTGATTTTTATAATCCAGTACTAAGAGGTACATGTTTCAAAAGTAAATGAGAAAGATTGAAAGTTTCTTCCCACTTCAAGGAGACTACAGAGGAGAGAAGCTCACATTTCACAAGAAATAACCTGTGCATCTGTTGAAGAAGAAGAAGCTGGTGGGGGGTGGGGTGGGGAGAGCGGGAATCCAAACAGCTAGGGGAATGCCCCAGGCTGAAGCAGATACTGATTGGGCAAAGCTAAAGGACAAGGGCCCTTGGAACTAAACAAAAGCAAATTCATTCTGTTGACAGATGTTGATTACATCAAAGCAACAAGGAACTGCCCCCAACTCATAATTTTTTTTAAAACCATTAATACCTCTCTACAATCTACACAATAAGGACAAAGTACGTTTTTAAATCAATCATAACAAACATTATTAAACTTGTTTTTTAAAAATTTCAGTTGAGTTCTGGTGTGTTTTTAGCCATGGGCTTCTCCAAACAGTGCTTTATTCATTCCCATGGACATGTCTGGAGAGCTAAGCTGGCCATACCATCAGCCCCTTCCTTCCAGGGGTTAACTGCTCTGGCTGCCAAATAAAATACAGAGCAAGCCATGTAATTATGGAGACAGTCAAAGGGCAGGCTCTATTTTGAAATCTATTTGCACAGACAAGGTCTTCCAATTGAGCTTACAGGAAACAAGCTGGTAAAGAGCCTCCTTTTCCCCAGATGCGTTCCACACTTTTTCTCCAACTCAGGAAATCATGGATATGGACACCATACACCATTACTTCCTGGATTTCAACCTAAGATGCCATTACAAGGAGAAGACTGGATCTGTTTCACAAACCTGTAAAAAAAAAAAACTTTTTTTTTTTTTTCTTAGTTAACAGCATTTGGCAACAGCCTCTGGATGATAAAGCTCCAGTGTTTATTAAACAACATTTCTCAAGAGGATGCAGGCCAATTGTTATGCAGGTGCTAGAAAACAGATCCCTTTCTTTAATGCTCAAAATAAAGCACACGGTCTACAGTATACTGGTATAAATACTTGTCTGAAATAAAGGTTCTACTTGACATCCAACACTGTTGTCCTTGAAGTTATTTACAGCTAAGACTGCTAAAACAGCAACAAAGATGCCACAGAAATAAAAAAAGAAATATGCAAAGTATTTTAAGTGATGAAAAGAAAAAGTCACAAGTCACTTTTATGCTAAAGCATAAAAAAGTTTGTCCTAGTTGAGTAAAGGTTTAAGTTTGCAAATTTTATGAGGCTTTATCGTTCTCATATTAAATCCTCATATTAAAATAGAATTGGGTCACTACAACAAATAAAACTAACTAGCCAGGGCTTCCCTGGTGGCTCAGGGATAAAGAACCTGCTGCCTATGCAGGAGACACAGGTTAGATCCCTGATCCAGGAAGCTCCCACGTGCCGGGGAGCAACTAAGCCCATGTACCACAACTCCTGAGCCCATGTGCTGCCACGACTGAAGCCCTCACGCCCTAAAGCCCAAACTGCGCAGCAAGAGAGGTGACTGCAATCAGAAGCCCACACACTGCAACGAAGAGTAGCCCCCGCTGGCCACATCTAGAGAAAAGCCCGCGCAGCCATGAAGACTCAAAGCTATAAATAAATAAATATAATAGTAATAAGAAAACAACTAAATAGTCAAATGAAGGTGAGACAATAGTCCTCATCACACATACGAGACTAGGGATGTCAGAAATTATCATCAAGCCCCCAAACCAAAGCCTGGGAATCCTGGTTCCAGAGAAGATGACCTGGAAAGCCAGCCACAGAGCACTTCTGGGAAGAGGAACGGGCAGCGCCTGAGGGCACCCTCCACCAATAATAACAACATTCAGGAAAGATGCCTGGGTCAAGGCAAAACATGACCTTCCCTGCGGCTCCATTAGGAAGTTGGC
Organism: Antilocapra americana; assembly: GCA_007570785.1. Taxonomy (NCBI): domain Eukaryota; kingdom Metazoa; phylum Chordata; class Mammalia; order Artiodactyla; family Antilocapridae; genus Antilocapra; species Antilocapra americana. Next base: position 47,540,803 of record ML660200.1, on the reverse strand, counting down.
TTCATGCTACATCCCTTTTCCTTTTAAAAAAATGTATCAATACTAACTGATAGAGTATAACGTCAACGACAAGTTCAGAAATGGGTTAAGAAAAAATATTTCATTTTGTTTCTTGACAAGAGCAAATTGGATAATATGTGATTATTCGTTAATTTACACCACCAGCAACTAGAGATCTGTGATTTAAACAAAAAGCATTCCTCTCTTTTTGGGCCACAAAACCAACCCAACCTATTCTGGAAACACAGATCAATAAGTATACCTATTTAATAAAGTAGAGTCATATTTGTGAAACTAGAAAAAAGTTCCTTTAGGCTAGCCCAACTCTAGCCTGGGGAAGAATGTCAAAGATTATGGTAAGACACAAAATCTAAAACTAAAAGCAGATCATTTAAGTGGATAAGTAGAAGTTACATAGAAATGATTAATCTGTAAAAGGAACTAAGGCTATTATATGAAATTTCTCCATTTAAGGTGAAAAATGTTTAGTTCAAAATTTGAATTTAAATTCATTTTTATAGTCATAAAATACTGAGTCACATTGAAATAGTATATGCTTAGAAAATCCCATTGTGTCTCAGCTAAAGTTTAGAAAAAAGCAGCTTTTTAACACTTCAACAATACATATACTCAGGCAACTTCTTGAACAAAGAAATATTGTATCCTTTCATGGGAAATAAAGGAGCTGTTTATCAGGGCTGTGGTTAAAATGTAATAATTCATTCTAGTTGAGCCCTGTGAAAAATGTCATCAAAATATCATTTTCTTTGCCAGATTTTCTGCATGCCGTAATATCATTTAAATACAGAATAAAAGACAAGCTCTGATCAGAGGAGAAGTACGACACCAAAATGACCCAAAAGCAAACATTCATTCTGTCAAAGAAACAGGAAAGAATTTCACACAGTCCTGATACCCAGAAAATGCACACTTCTAGGTTAGCACAGAACATCTGGCAAACTTCAACTTTCCAACGTCTCTCAAAAAAAAAAAAAAATTTCTGTTACCTCACATACTTGGCTTAAAGTAGAGAAGAAAAAATTGAAAAAAATTATATTAGAGAACACAAGAAAGCATTAGAAAGAGCGATTTCACAGAAATGACACATGGAATTCAATTTTAGAGAAAGTCTATATAAAAATATAATCAGCTTAAGGATTCACATGCTAAGAAAGTTCTTTAATTCTTTAAAAAAGACTGTTCTTAAATACTACTGTCATGTAAAATACTGCTCAAAATATTAGCTATTTGGATAAAAATATCAAGTAACAGAAGACATTGGAACTTATAATTTATGATCAAAGGTACAGCTTTAGTATGACTATTTTCAATTGTATTAAAACATTGAAAAGTGCAATTTTAGTCTCTCACAACGGGGTCAAATGCAACATGATATAGTTATATTGTTGGATGTATTTCTTTTCCTCTTTTCCTTCCTTTCTTTCTATGAGCTCTTTAAAGTTATTATGCAAACAACTGATATAAAAATAGCTCACAGCTTTCACCCAAACTTCAGTATCATTACCAGCTTCCCTGGTGGCTCAGACAGTAAAGAATCTGCCTTCAATGCAGGAGACCTGGGTTTGAACCCTGAGTTGGGAAGATGCCTGGAGGAAGGCATGGCAACCCACTCCAGTATTCTTGCCTGGAGAATCCCCATGGACAGAAGAACCTGGCAGGCTACAGTCCATGGAGTCCCAAAGAGTTGGACACGACTGAGTGACTGAGCACAGAGCAGCCCCGCTAAAGCCCCATAAAACTACCTCTTAATATTTTCCTGAGAATGTTTTCAATGTACAACTCCAAGTGAAAGGCATGAAATAAAAATAAACCATTTGAATATAAATACTACAGTGGTATTTTGACAATTATGGGAGCTTTGTCTCTGCCCTGTAACCAGGCAATAGAAGTGGTAGGTAGTTAGGTAGGTCAATAATCACAACTGAAAATGAGAAAGCCAAACTCTGGGAAAACAATGTATTTCCAGCCTTCTGCAGTTGAGACTGCACAGATTCAAGACAACAGAAGCCAAGATCACTCATCAAGGAGTCCTTTTCACAAAAAAAAAAGAGAGAGAGAGAGAGAGAGAGAAAATACACAGTTGCCTTTTTATTTTTAGCAAAAGAAAAGGTTCCAAATTATCTGAAGTTAGCTTTTTGAAGTTATATAGTTATGTTGCCACAAATAACTTTATATTCAATTCAACTGTGTAGCTTTAGTTGACCATATGACTAAATAACCTCTCCATTGCTTTCAGAATTAATGCAAAAAGTACAATGTATTAAAATACAACAGGTTTAAAAGACTGCTTACAAACTGTCTCGTTTTTTTTCTTTTTCAGATATACATGCTCAGCTATAAAATCATTATTTTCTGTACAAAAGATTAAAAATGAAAACCGCCACCACTACCCAAATGTGTTCTCTTTATCTGTGTAAAGCAGACTGTCTCTCATATTTGAAAATATAATATTACTTAAAAACCTTAGCTGACAGAGGTCATTCACACTGATAGAATGACAAATTTGTCATCTCATTTTTAGATTAAAGTCTTCAATAGAGCCACAGTTCTGAAATATTTGATGGATACAATATTTGAAGCATGCTATTATCTAATGTGAACATTTTTTGAACTATACTTCTATGAGAGTGTTACAAAAGAAAAAAATACCAACCCCAAAATGCATGAATAAAATATAGCCCAATCGGAGGTAAAAAGAAAGAAACAGTGGAATTTCAAACACTTTACATTTTGTTTGTGAGTGTGACATGGATCTCCCTCCCAAAGGTGTGCCTTCCTAATTATACTTGAGTCCTGTTTAAGTTGGTTTCTCTTCTCCAAGCATTAGTTGGTTTACTTCAGCAAGTTCTCCTAAGCCTTAGTTTGCTCAAATGTTAACAGGAATAGTAATACCTTCCTCACAGGGTTGCTTTGACAACTGTATGACACAAGGTGTGGAAAGTGGCACAAGATAAGCACATAAAAGGTCATTATGATCACTGGTTCCCTGGCTGTGGGAGAAGGCCACTCTGTAATGAACTCATCAGTAGGCAGAAACCAGACTGAATGCTGAAACGTGCTTTGGATAACTATAAAGCAACTCACAAAACAGTCATGAGATCCTAGGTTGGGTTCCAGAACTGCCACTTAAAAACCACTCTACCCAAAGCACTGGTCCTCTCCTGCCTTTATCACAGGGATGCTCTGACCATCAAATGAGACTGCAGATGTATGAATACAAACTGGACAGCATCTGACTGCAGCGTACTGAGAGAAGGCTTAACTCAGGAGGATGAATTATGCACAGCTTAATTTTCCTAATTTTGATGTTTTTCTGAGAGCTCTTGGTGGGGCCTTGCTAGAAAGCAGATAGTAAAGTCTAAGGAAAATACCTTCTTCCATTTAGAAGCATAAAAGATCCTAGTTTTTTCAAGAATCATATCCTTCCAAACATATTAGTATATAGACTAGACTTCATATTTGTGCAAGGGGTGGACTGAAAGAAATTGTGTTCTAGAAATATTCTACTCAGTTATGAAGACATTTTCTGTAAAGTTGCCTATCACAATTTTGAGCTATCAGAATGTTGCTATTTTTATTCTGTTACTAAATAATGTTTAGTCAATGTTTTGTTTATCCATAAACTGTTACGTTGTCCTTGGTAACCTTACTACCTTAAAGTCTGTAAGAGTTTAAACATATTTGTTTTGGCGTGAGACTATTTAATAGAAATATTCTAGAGCTCACCAAACCTTATTGTTTAAATGTACTAAAAAGTCTTCTTTGCATAAAAATTCCTGTTTATTAAACAGTAATACAAGAAGAACTTATTTACATTTCAAGCACTACCAACATACATCATTTATGACAAAAAAGGCAAGCACTCCATAAGAAATGCTCAATCACTGTCAATCACAAACACTAAAATATACATAAACCAAAGCAAGCTGTGTGAACTGTATTAAATTCAGCTAAACACAGAATTACCAACAGAACAAACAAAAAAACAAATAATTATCAGTGACTCACAGACCTATTTACACGAGATACACAAAATAACATGGAAAGGTGTAACCATGGTAACCTGATAGCCTAAATTGAGTGCCTTTAAAATTTGCATTTATTTAAATACTATGCCAACTGATGTCCTTATAAAATTTAAATATTTCAAAAGTAGTCAAAGCTTATCCTTGTTATCTGATCATGGATCAAAATAGTTTCAACTATAAATCAGCTGTCTTTAAAGGTATTCAGGGACCAATTTAATGAAATCATGATAAAAATGCCTAATAATTTTTTTCTAATTTTTTCAGCAAACTATTATTTTCACAACCACTGATTAACAACTGAAAAAAACTCAACTATATACAATAAATCCCATAATAGTCAAGTAATATTAAAACATGCTTTGACATAAAGATTTATCTAAAATTCATCTTGTTGCATGTAACCACCCCACTTCTTCTAATTAGCTACTACAGCAGAAACGGCATTAGCTGTTTCAGTTTACAGGTGATTTTCACTGACAATTACCATTTGAATGGTTTAATATTTAATGCTACAGTTAGTCCTAATGTCTTTTATTTTATTTCATAAGCTACAGGAGTAAAACATTATTTTGTAGTTCACTGGTTCCCACACTTAAGATGTAATGTTCAGTGTATATTTCATTATGTAGATGAGCAATAGATGTTGTTTGACATGATTTAAATGGGTCAACAGTATTTTCCTAGTCGCATTAATCATCCAGACAGCCAGAATAAAAAAAGGCCTTGAAAACTAAAACTAGAGAATCTATTCACACAAATGACACTTAACCATGGCAGGTTATCTAGGATGTGGTTGAGGAGAAGGAAGAGTTACAGACTTTGAACACATGTTTCATTATTTGTTCAGAAACCATTTCAAGACCCTTGCTCTATTTTCAGAATCCAAGTAGACACCCACAGAGACAGATTTCTGAGATACCAAACTGTAGTTTAAAAAAAAAGCATCAGATAGAAATCTATGAAAACCTTTCCATTTGAGAAGAAAGAATAAAAAAAATTGGGGAACACAGCTGCAAAGGGGCCGAGGCCCCAAGGACACAATCAGACCCATATTATCCATACAAATACACAGCAGTACAGATGAGGACGCAGGCTTCCAGGTTGCGCTAGTGGTAAAAGAACCCGCCTGTCAATGCAGGACACAAAGCGGGTTTGACCCCTGGATTGGGAAGATTCCTCAGAGGAGGGCACGGCAATCCACTCTAGTATTCTCACTTGGAGATTCCCATGGACAGAGGAGCCTGCTGGGCTACAGTCCACAGGGGTGCCAAGAGTTAGACATGACTAAAATGACAGTACCCATAGACGAGGATACAGCATTATGTCCTCACACACTGAAGGCTCCTAAGAAGGGAAGAAGAAAAAGAAAAAGCAGAACTGGCCTTTAGAAATAGCTATGAATCACCTCGCTCCAGCTCTGCATGAAAAGAATCTGATAAGGAACATGGAAATCGACAGATGTGAGGCTCTGAACAGCAACTCTACTTTCCTCCTCTCTTCATCGTCATGACTGACCTCTGCAGTGAGTCTGACCGAGGAATGCAGCTCTGGTCTACACGGCTAGGCAACATGCTGGAAGACGGTTCTGCAGAACCATCCCACCACTTTGTTCCACATGAATTAGGCCCTTTCTAATAAATGGATGGATGCCACACGCATCACTTTCCGCCTACTGGAAACTCCTGAGCAGGTCACTGGCAGCTATGAAGAAGCCAGTGTCTGACATTACCTTTTTCTTTCTGAATCCACTTCCCAAGGATCATTTTCCTGAGTAGATGCACTCTGTCCTTGCCTGAAACCATGCAGAATGAGCCAGAGTTCATGGGAAACCTACTTTTTAAACACTTTAATGACAATATTGGGGGCTTCCCAATGACTCAGCAGGTAAATAATCTGCGTGCAATGCAGAAGATGCAGGAGACTCGGGTTTGATCCCTGGATCGGGAAGATCCCCTGGAGGAGGAAATGGCAACCCACTCCAGTATTCTTGCAGGGAAAATCCCATGGACAGAGGAGCCTATTGGGCTACAGTCGATGGGGTCCCAGAGTCAGACACGACTGTAGTGATTTAGCACACACACACACACACACACATAAAAACATTGAGAAAGCACAAACAGTATAAAGAAAAAAAGGATAAAGAGCTTCCTCAAATGACCACTATTAACATTCAGCAAACATACTTTAGACCATTTCTCTACATTTGTGTGTGTTAAGTTGCTTCAGTCTACATGAAACTTTTTATCCTGTTGGGTTACTGGTTTCACAGTATTCCTTTATATGGATGAGTAAAATAGCCCCTTACTGAACTAGTGATGAGCATTTAGGTGAGTTCTGCAAAATACACTTTTTACAAATATATGTATTTGTAATTATTCTCTTTAGCTTAAATTCCCAGAAGTAGAATTCTTAAGTTAAAAAATATACAAAATTCTGACATATCTGCACAACTGCTCTCCACAAAAGAGAAATTTATATTCCCAAAGGTGTCAACTTCCCTACACCCTCACCAATATTATTAGTGTTGAAATCTTTGTCAGTCTGATAAATGAAAAATGGTATCTCATTTTTACTTATTTTTTTCAGATACTCCTGAGATTGAAGATTTCTTTATGTACTTATTCTTTTATGAATTCCCCCATTTAAGCCTCTTATAGGTTGATTTTTATTGGATTTACTTTTAAGTGTGCTCTGTGAATTAGAAACATTAAACATTTGTGTAGTATATTGTTTCAATTTTTTTTCAGTTTTCCATTTGCATTTCAACCTTGTTTTAAAGTGTGTTCAGCCATACAACTGGGTTTATATTGAATTCATAGATTAATCTAGGGAGACTATGACTCTCTAAAATATTCAGTTGTTGAAGAGATATCCTTGTATCTACTGCATGCATGCATGCTAAGTCACTTCAGTCATGCCTGACTCTGCGACCCTATGGACTGTAGCCTGACAGGCTCCTCTGTCCATGGGATTCTCCAGGCAAAAACACTGGAGTAGGTTGCCATATCCCTCTCCAGGGGATCTTCCCAACACAGGGACTGAATCCGCGTCTCTTATATCTCCTGCACTGGCAGGTGGGTTCTTTACTGCAGTCTTCTTTAATATATCTTGGTAGACATCTAATGTCTTCACATAGGCCTGTGTATTCTTTATTATTTGTTTACTCCAGGATATTTTATACCTTGGGTTGCTATTATAAATGGAGTTTTTCCAATATATCTTCTGCCTAAATAGTCGGACATGACTGAATGACTAAGACCAGCACAGCACATAGGACAATAACTTAAAAAAGAAAAAAAAACTCAAGTTTAAAAGTTGATTTCACACTCCAGGGTCATACATTTATGTGCCTTAATATCAGACTCACATGCTTTTTCCAATGGAAAGAAGTGTGTTGGGGCTGAGTGGGGTTAATTGGACTTTGCTTTCCATCACTGCCAACTTATCCCCTTACCTCATCCTTCCCCAGTGTTACTCTCCCTCTTCTCATATATGAAGTGTTCACCCCGATAAGTTTAACAGGTGCTTAAAGTGCTGGCAAATTAAAAGCACCAAAAAAAGGACAGATTTTTAGGAAAGGCTTGATATTCAAAATATTTTCCCTTGGGACTTTCCTGCTGGCTCAGTGGCTAAGACTCTGTGGTCCCAATGCGAGGGGCCTGAGTCTGATCCCTGGTCAGAGAACTAGATCACACCTCACAACTAAGAGTTCGCCTGCCACTACTAGAAACTGATGCAAGACCAATGAATAAATTAGAATATTTTTAAAAAATAAAAATACTTTAAAAGATTATTTGCCCTCAAAAGTAATGACCTAATAATGAGAGGTTGGGAAGAATGTTAAAATTTTTTAAGACTTATAATTATTCTGCTGCTGCTGCTGCTAAGTTACTTCAGTCATGTCCAACTCTATGCGACCCCATACATGGCAGCCCACCAGGCTCCGCCGTCCCTGGGATTCTCCAGGCAAGAACACTGGAGTGGGTTGCCATTTCCCTCTCCAATGCATGAAAGTGAAAAGTGAAAGTGAAGTCGCTCAGTCGTGTCCCACTCTTAGCGACCCCATGGACTTCAGGCTACCAAGCTCCTCCGTCCATGGGATCTTCCAGGCAAGAGTACTGGAGTGTGTTGCCATTTCCTTCTCTGATTTATTCTACACTTACCTAATTTTACACCTTAGTATTGCTTTTGTGTTATGTGTCTAGGGTAGGTTGGGACAACTCTAATCTTTTCATTGGTCAGGTTCCTGTCTCCATTTAGCCCTTCTGCATTCTGCAGCTGTAACTGTGGCTCACGGGATCTTTAGTTGTGGAATGCAAACTCTTAGCTGTGGTATATGGGATCTAGTTCCCTGACCAGGACCCTGGGCATTGGGAGCATGGAGTCTTAGCCACTGGAACACCAGGGAAGTTGCAGAGCCAGAACTTTAATTAAAAATAAATTTAAAAGTAATCTGCCAGTTTTCTGAACAAGGTCGCTGCATAGCTTTAGTTTCCAGGAAACTTTTGTATTCAGTTTGACTTTCTCCTGGGAAGACAAATATGTCTTGAAGTTGTAAAACAGGGAGCCAAGGTGTGTGGGGCCAAATCCTCTCTTTTGAGGATTTGCTCTCCTCAGAGCAAATGCTCCACTGATGTATTCTCTTCCATGAGTTTTAGAATGCTAATTCCAACTCCACCTGCAAGTATGTGAAATCCCCATGACATACTCTTGGCAGAAAAAAAAAGACTAATTTTTTTTTTATAAATATCTTATCCACAGATAATAGCATGGGGGATTACACCCTTTTCTCTACTTTAACCTATATTTGAAATTTCCAATAATAAAACATTTAAAGAGCATTTGATTTAGCACTGAAAAACATAAATTTCCTAAAGAATTCAAAGAAGTATAGAAAATCAAAAGATTACTTTAAATCTAGGATGCTGTTTACACGTGAGAAAACAAAGCAGAAACTGTACAGTTATCCACACATTTCGACTCTTCAGTTCACAACGACTTGGGTATCATCCGGGGGTTGAGCTTTGGCTGTCCATATACTATGTAAGTAATAGGTTTGGACATCAAACTGTTTCTGAGCACAGGATGACATAAGGTGCTGGCTGATGTACAGAGAGGCAGGAAGTCTTCACTGACGTTTAACACTGGGAGTGCTGCAGAAATAAACTGCAGCGAGGAAGGTTCCACTTCCATCTTTGTGTCGTAAAACCTTAGACAGCAAGCAGATTTTTTGCACAATCATATGGGACCCCTCAGGAAAGTATCTTGGGGATAATATATAAAATTGGAAGGCTATGAATCCTGTAAAGGAGGTAGCAGTGGACTGTCATAGACAGAATTTACACTTAGAAGTAATGTTTCATCATTACCAAATCCACTCAGCTCTGAACTACATTGCCGTGACTAGGTGATGCTGACCTCGCTGACCAATCTGAAAGCTGGCACTATTTGGGCTAGGTGATTACTAACTTCAGACCTCATAAATATTATGTAACTCTAGTCTTTTTGCCTCTAGCCAACCAGCCTGACTCCAATTTTCGGCCACAAGTGGCAAACTGACACTGAGATTTTATGAGCTCTGCCATATTAGTAATGCACATTTCCTTTTGAATTATTCTAGCCTGAAGCAGATTATAATTACTGTTCCTTTTCCCACACAGATCTGAAGATCTACAAGTGGTTCAGGTGGCGACATCAATGTTTCAGTGTTCTATGTAGGCTGGTAAATAAAAGCCTGTATATGACAAATGAAAAGCAGATGGATTTTTGTATTGCTAAATTTTTAAATATCTTGGCTACTTTAAGCTTGGGCCCTGTCAAAGTGTGTCCACAGAAAATGATTCCCTATCTTATTAGAGATTTTTTCATCTTACTATTAAATAAATGTATGCTGTACAGTTTGCTTACAGCAGAATACTCAAGTAGTCAGTGATCCATGCTATGGATAAAGTTAGTTCTACACCAACATAAATATGTGGTCTTAGCTGTTGGAAAACATTTTCCCACATAAACAATGTGGCTAAGTTCTAGGCTAACCCATTTGCCCAAAATGTAACTAAAATGCTACATGTTTGCAATGAAAACAAAAAGCTAAGAAACAATTCAGAGGCTACATTATGGGTTTTCTGGGCTAGCCTGGGAATGTTGCTCCCATTTACAGTGTGATTTCTAGAGGAAAAGATATTCTATCTGGACAACGAGGGAAAGTGAAATGTCCACTGTATGGCCTCTTCCTCTCCAGCTCCCGCTTAAAAAGGGATACAGGCTGAGTGGCCCTGAAAATACTAGAGAGGCGAGAAGGCCAAGTCTCATTCCTTCTCATAAGAGCTGTACCAGCCCCAGAGGCAGGATCCTCATGTTGCCTCAGCTTATTCCAACTTGTAGAGCAAGTGAAAGGAAGCAAGTCTGCTTTGAAGTTCAAGCAATACCCTCTCCCCGACCCTTAGCACTGGAATGAACATTTCAAGCCCCAGTACAGCCACCCTGTCAGGAAACATGGTGGTTCTCCCCGACTACTGTCACTCTGCCCAGAGTTCACCAATATGGGCCGGAGGTCCACTCATAACTTGGATGGACCCCATGGAGCTGGACTGTTTAACTTCAGTTCTGGCTCTAAGATTTACTAGCTACCAACCTTCAGCAAGTTACATAAACATTCTGCGTCTCAGTTTCTTCATCTGTTAAAAGGTGGGAAATAAAAAAATTATGAGGATTAAAATAAGTTCAAATGTATTAAGTACTTATCAGTATGGCACCTGGCACACAGAGATCAAGAAGCTGAGGATGGCACCTGGCACTCAAATACTGCTGGAGAGTGTGTTGATTGGTTCAACCACATTGCAAAATTATCAGAATGAAGTCACTAGTTCAATCCTAGAAATACACATAACAAAAGTGCATAGAGGTTAGAGAAGCACCAAAAGCCATCTACAAGAATGTCTGTAATAGAAAACAGTGGAACTAACCCAAATGCCCAACAATAGCATGGGTAAATTATGATAAATTCATAAAATGGAAAACTATACAGGAATCAAAACAAATGTAGCTACAGACAATAATATGGAATGGATCTTTAAAATATAAAATTGTCAGTCAGAAACAAAAAAAAAGAATCTGTGATTTTATTTATATAAAGAAAAAAAACAAGCAAAATTGTATTATACTCTTTAGGAATCTATACATGGGGTAGAACTATAGACAAAAGCAAGAAAGTGAATACTATTAAAGTCAAGACTGTGATTAGCTGGGAGGTGATAAAGAGATGTAGCCTGGGAAAGACAATGAGCACTCTTCTGAGGTACAGTCAATGTTCTGATTTTTTTTTTAAACTGGCATAGTAGTAATATATGTGTTTTATAATCACTCATTCAATTACTCATTTGTTTTGCATACGGTTCTCTCTGTATATTATACATCACAATAAAGTGCTAGAGGAGAAAGAGAAAGAAGGCAGGAAAAGAAGAAAGGAAAGAAGGAGGGAGGGAGGGATAAAGCCAGAATTAGAAAACGAAATAAGCCAAAATAATATGAGAAAGATTCTAACAACTTGGTTTCTGTATATTATAATGCAAGTAATTCAAAATATTTCTTTTTTTTAAATTAAATTAATTTATTTATTTTTCCCTTTACATTATCGTGTTGGTTTTGCCATACATTGACATGAATCCGCCATGGGTATACATGTGTTCCCCTTCCAGAATCCCCCTCCCACCTCCCTCCCGATTCCATCCCTCTGGGTCATCCCAGTGCACCAGCCCTGAGCACCCTGTATCATGAATATATTTCTTAATATGTTAAATTCAAGCAATTTTAAAAATCAAGGAAAATAGAAAATAAAATAATTCACAATTCTTACTATACAGTGAAAATATTAATAGCATAGTTATCTATATTATGCTTTCCTGATGGTTCAGATGGTAAAGAATCTGCCTGCAATGAGGGATTCCTGGGTCCTATCCCTGGGTTGGGAAGATCCCCTGGAGAAGGGAACAGCTACCCACTCCAATATTCTGCTCTGGAGAACTCTAAGGACAGAAGAGCCTGGCAGACTACAGTCCATGGGGTCTCAAAGAGTCGGACATGCCTGAGGGACTTTCATTTAGTCTCTGTTAATCAACCAAGCTATGAGAAATTCGTATTTGAAAAAAATTAAAATGAATTCTCATAATTACTCTATTACTATAAATTAGTTAATAAATATACTTGATGGCCATGTAACTATTTTTATTCTAGGACTTTTTGGCTACTATAATATACATGGAACAACTACATTGCTTGCAGAAGCAGAAAAAGCTACCAAATTTTCTTAGCGGGAAAACCGTATCCTTTCAGAATTCTTATAACTATGGTAAAACAACTGACATGTTCGTAGCAATTTTAAAAACAACTTCATACAGATTATTTAATTTGGTCCAACAACCTGTGTGAAGTAAACTGCAAAGATATTCCTGCACGTGTTTTACAAGCAAAAAACCCCTGAGACTCAAGGGAGTTAAGGGATTTCCACAAGATCACAAAAGTTACAAGTGGCAAATCTGAGTTTCAAACCTAAACCTATTTTTTTTTAATACTCAAGCACATTTTTATTAATAAAAATAGGAACCATTACAATCAACACATTTTGCCAGTGAGAAATAAGTTTGTTTACTCCTGTTAAACCTATTTTTTTTAACTTTTTAAAAATAGAAAATTAGAAACATATGCAAGGATAGATAGATTACTATAACAAACTCCCATGTACCCGTCATCTAGCTTTAACAATTATCCACTCATGCTGATCTTGTTTAACCTACAACCATCTTCCCTGAACTATTGGACACCAATTCTAAACACCACATCTGTAAATATTTCAGTATGTATATCTAAAAGATAAGGATACTTTATAATGAATAAATAATCTAACTTTATTATATCTAAAAAATTAATAGTAATTTCTTAATATATCAAATAGCTGTAGTCTTTAGGTACCCTCCTTTTGTTAAATATATACATGTGACAATTATATATATAATTATTAAATTTTTTATTAAACAAATGGTTTTATTTATTTATTTATTTTTTTAATTTTCTTTACTTTATTGTGTTGGTTTTGCTATACATTGACATGAATCTACCATGGGTATACATATGCTTAAAACAGGATCCAAAGAAGAGCTACATATTGCATTTGATTGACAAGTCTCTTATGCCTGTTCAATCAATTCTTCTCCTTTTTTCTCCCATGTAATTTATTTGTTAAAGAAATGCATTTCTTTGTCCTTAGCATCTCCCTTATATTAGGACTCACTAGTTATATTTAGTGGTGTCTCCTTTCTGTATATTTCCTATGGACTAATATTAAACCCGGGGACTTGTTTTGATTCGAGTTCATTTTTTCTTTTAATGGCAAGAATATTTAAGGGGTGGTGGTGCCCTGACAGTTGTCTGTCTTACTGAGATACTAGCAGCCCCTGACAGTCAGTGCTTAGATTCATTGAGTCCTTAGGGGCTAACCAAGTGGTAATATTTCATTAGTCCTTCTTAATTTGTTGGCAGGAATATTTCTGTAAAGAAATTCTTTCTCTTCCCAGATTACTGTCTGGTCAGCCTGAGGCTCAGTTCATACAGACAATCAAGCTAAAGGCTTGATCCTTTCTCCCTACTTCACCAGTTTTCAGGATAGATAGTTAAAAAAGCAGAGCTTTGAACAATAAATTTAGTGTTCTTAATCAGAGATTAGATAAAATTTGTCTCTAAAAGATTCTAATCTAAAATATCATTGATTTCTATGTAAATGACTTCTATATGAAAGACTGAGTCAGTGAAACTTAATTGCACTTGGGATGTAAAAATATTGGTCAGACTCAGAAACATTTCATTAATTTTTACCATAAAGTAAAAACATTAGTCACTCGGGCTTAATATATCATATATCTTCTCCATCCTTTTCTTCTCACACTTTCACTTGTGGGGGAGGTGGGTGGGGCTAGAATATTAGACGTAAAAAGACAAGACTGCAATTTAAAGGAGGGGGGAGCCCAACTCCAAATGGATTTTTCTTTAAGAAAGAAATCCAAAACCAAAAGAAAACAGGTAAAATTAGCTATTGGAAATTATGGCCATGTGAATCAACCCTTTTCCCCACATCTGGCAGCACTTAGCTCCCCGAGGGCACACTCAGTGCCCTAGGGCACCGTTACATATGTTTGACCAGCCGGGCAACAACAAAGGACACGGAGGCTATAAAAAGAGGCAGCAGGTAACCATCAGGCTGGCCAAGTGGCTGAGGCATTTGACAAAACCCACAATGAAGCGACTGGTTATTCCCATGGCTGAAAAGTCAACGAGGGAGGGCTGTATTTTAGGATTCAAATTCCACAGCGCGCCTCTCTAAGTCACTGGGTTACTTCCTTGTTTTAATCAGGTCCACAAATCCTCCCTTTTCTTTCAGACACTCAGGGAAAAACATCGGAGACAGGCTGTATAAAGCAACCTTGTGTGTTTGCCAAAAGCCCATCTAAGAATTCAACTAGACTGTTTTTTGGACTCTTCCCCAGACTCTCCCCCCACCAGTGAAGGTGCCAAGTTTTCCTTCACATCCCGTGGCATTCTGCTCAAAAATGGGACAGAAGCGTTTGTGAGTGACATGGTCCATCTGCTTATACCCATTCTACAACTCAGATGAGTATACTACAATCAGTTTTAAACATGGCTCAGTCATTTCATAATTAGCAAGTAGAGGCTCTGCCTTTCCCACAGCCTGAAGGCCTCTTTTGGACCCCTTGGTACTGAAGTATCTCCCTTCTCTCCCACCAAGAATGCCCATCCTCTTCTCTACCTCTTCGCTAAGACTATTAAAAACACACCAACTCATTTCTTCTAATCCAGGCTTAGCCAAACAGAGGAATGATAACGCCTATTAAACAAAGGCTTTGTGAGGATATTCCCTTAGCCCAAAGGAATGATTCTAACTGTTGGAAATTTTTGGTTTTACAGGCTGTGGAGTGGAGGTATTTGGAGGCCAGTGGACCCTTCCAATGTTTTCAGTTATGCCACTGTTAATAAGCTGTTTCATAAACATGAAGCTGTGAGGGGAAAAAAGCTATAAATGTCTTTAGCTTCCCTTTCCAGTGAAATATTTCTGAATTATGAGCTTTTGAAAATGATAAGCACTTACAATGAAATATTTCTAAATTATATTTAGTATTTACTACATAAAACAAAATCTTAAAACTAAGCAACAGAAATATATCTTGATGTATTATTCATACATACATATATACATACGTAGGAGTGTTAAATTGTAGGATTAAGATATCTTTTAGCAAATGCATCACATTCAATTAAATATTTGGAGAAGTTAAATATATTTCCATTTTTCAGTAGAGAAGAAAATTACATGAAAGATCTTATTAAGAAACTAACTGATATTGTTCCAGGGTCTCCAACTTGATATAAAAGGCAGAAAGGTATAAAAGGCAGATCACTGCATTACTATTGCTTGTGACTTTATTAAAATACCAGAAGCATATCAAGACTTTGAATTTTAAAAGATACTTCCAAATACTGAAGGCTGGGGCCAGGGTTCATGGGTTAAGAATGCAGACAGAGGTTTGTCCAGGATACCTCTCCTGTAATGTGATAGCAATGCTGCGTCACACATCCTCAGCCCCCTTATTTCTTGCTGGCTTCAGTTCACTTCCACCTCTGCAATATGGTTTGCTGCTTTTTTGTTTTGTAATGTAGGCTTAAAAATGAGCTAAGTCAGGTTGCATGAGTTTGAGGCAGTTACTTTTATAGACTATAATTGTTCATTCACCTGCTATTTTGGAAAATGTTCACCATAAAGTTCATACTACCATGGACTCGAAGACCAGGAAACATAAACCCTGTCTTGGCTTCACTGTAATAGAGACAGTTTCTTCTATTCAAGCTTTTGCTTAGATTTTACAAATGGGTAAGAACTAAACGATGCTGGAGTTTCTACAGTTCGAGGAGTTTTAGGTCTATTTTTCACAAAGATGAGATATTCTAAAAGTGAATAAATATGTACATTTATAATTATTGACAAAAGTAAACTGTACTTTGAAAGGTGACATATTCTCTGCAGTTTATTGATCATTTCTTCGTTTGTTATGGTTTGACCACATACTTCCTGCTGAATTCTTACTCTTCTGCTTTCCTTCTTTATTCAAGTTGTGTTGTATCAGTAAGACTAAAAATGGCCTATTCACCTATAAAGTTTATACAGACTATAATGGCCTATGAGGTTGGGCTTCCCTTGTGGCTCAGCTGGTAAAGAATCCACCTGCAATGTGGGAGACCTGGGTTCGATCGCTGGGTTGGAAAGATTCCCTGGAGAAGGGAAAGGCTACCCACTCCAGTATTCTGGCCTGAAGAATTCCATGAATTGCATAGTCCATGAGGTTGCAAAGAGTTGGACACGACTGAGTGACTTTCACTATTATAAGTCTGCTTTAATAATAAATACATGGTTAAAGTAGCATACTAATCATGATAAGCTGAGGAGAAAAGCGAGGACAAAGTTAGAACATGTTTCTAATGTTCTTAAAT
The DNA here is from genome assembly GCA_007570785.1 of Antilocapra americana. Lineage (NCBI taxonomy): Eukaryota > Metazoa > Chordata > Mammalia > Artiodactyla > Antilocapridae > Antilocapra > Antilocapra americana. The sequence goes on along the minus strand of ML660200.1, from coordinate 47,524,202 downwards.
TAATTAAGTGAATTTATATCCATAATAGACACGAAAAACAATCACTGTCCATTTATTATCCTAAGAAACTGATTTTTAGTCATAGTTTCAAGTTCTTACGTATCCATATATATTTGTCATGTTGATCACAGCAAATTAAACTTCCTTTTCCTTATAAATCTTCCTTTCATAATGCCCATGATGTTATTGGTAAATGAAAAACCAAGTTGAAAATCACATACAGCATGCTACCATTAGAAACACCCATGCATAGAGGTTTGCACATGCATAGGAAAACAAAGGTGAAGAGAACTACTAAGTTTTCTTGCTTAAAATTCTTCAATGTTAATCAACTGCTTTTAGAACAGAATTCGTTTCTCAGAGTTGCTGAGGTCCTGCGTGGTCTGGCCCTGCCTTCTTCTCTCCCCGTCACTCACAGCCAGCCAGCCACCAGGCCCCCTTTCCGCCTCTCAGACACACTAAGTCCTTTCTCGTCTCTGCATCTGCTCTTTCCCCAGCTCCTCACGTCACTGGCTCATTCACATCCTTCAGGCCTCAGCTCAAATGTCGCTTCATCAGAGAGGCCTTCTGGGACCACTCTCTCTAAAGTGGCCTCCCCAGTTACTTACTCCCTCTTAACTTTGTTTATTTCCTCCCAAGCACTTTCCCATTGCAGGGTTGTTGTGTGTCATTGTGTTTTCTCCCCTAGCAGGATACCAGCTCCACCAGGCCTAACCCACAGCACCTACCCTCTCCTGCTGTGGGAAATCTTTAGTACTCTGCACTCCTGGGGAAATTTTTCTCCTGGGGAAATCTTTAGTACTCCGCACTGGAATTTTTTCTCAGAGTCAGATTTTCACAATTTGGATTTCACTTTCTTATCAAAAGAACTAGTCACATGAGCAAACTCTGAAGTGGGTATAAAGTAACTTGCTACCTGAAAAGCTAGAGATGAGAAAACTTCACGAAAATGTCAGTGCAAACGACATTTGTAGATAAAAGTGAGGAAAATGATTTTTTTTTGCCACTTCAAGTGAGCTGGTTTAATTCCAGTTAGTACACAATTCAGGATAGAACAAAGACTTAAGAACACACTTTAGACATATTCTGGGCTGGGTTTATGTGGATCTCATAGCTCAAGCAGAAGTGGCTGAGAACTAAAGACAACTTGAGGCACCATATAGTTTAAGAAAATGATTTTTGAAATTACAATGTAAGTCAGAGGGGGATATCAAATAACACATCTATATGTGCTTATATGTGTATAAAATTATATATACATATATAAAAGCAAATACACACATATGTGCCTATATTTATAAAATTATATACATATATATAAAATCAAATACACACATAAATGTATATATTTGATTACCTATAAGATGACACAATGGCTAATTCTAGACAGAGAGGTCTACGGTTTGATGTGTTAGATTGGGAGTACTCTAGTATTTAACATCCTCCCCAGTGTCGACTCACTGTCCGCATACATGTAACCATCAGTATGTGACTGTTGAATGAAGAAATAAACCCATTCATTCCCGGTAACTGGAGCGATCTTGGCATATCCAACATCATTCTTCTAGACCCCTTCACATAGCTCTGAAGGAGAAAACTGGGGTCTAGAGAACCAATGTGGTTATTGCTGTAAGTAAGAACTGTCTGCCCCTGATTCAGAAACCTCATGTTTGCTTTTAGGAGAAAATAAATACAGGTATTAAAAACTCATCGTCCTCCCCTCAGGATGGGATGATGGTACAGAATTGGATGCTCTGACGCACTAGTACTTATGCCAGGTCATCTTGCCTGCAACTGTGTTTCATTATAGGGCCCCCAAATTTCTGCTCAATTGTGTGGTCATCCATTCATCTTAAGATGTTTCAGAAATCAAAAAAAATGGTGAAGGCACTAGGAAAAATTTTACAGATTACTATATTGTGAAAATGAGACTAAGTGTGAAAGCAAGAAAGCTTCTCTGCTTTCTGTAGCAAACACAATGTCTAAGTAGGCATCTATGGATTCACTGTGAAAGCTTTAAAAGCCTAACTTAGAAAAGGAAAAATCCATGATGAGAAGGAGAAAGTTCTTCCATGAACTACTTACTAAGTCAAAATACAGGGCTCTCCCTAGGTAAGAATAGCTCTCAGCTGCTAACACGACACAAAGAGTGATAAACAGACATGCGCCTTCTGATGGAAGGATATAACATTACCAATGGTGTATTTTAGTCCTCAAATCGAACTTTAATCTGATCAAACTTCAGGATGGAAGTGATGGAATTTATAGGATATACAGGGGAAAGAAAAATGATAAACGACATCATGGGGATAAAACCAGGAAATCTAGACTTAGAAAACCTACAGAATAAATGACCTAGTTTCTTCAACAAATAAATCACAAGGGGGAAAAAAAAAAAGGAAAGGCAAGGAGAACCTCTAGATTAAAAGATTAAAGGGATACATCCATCAAATGCAATGTGGAAACTGTGTTTGGTTCCTGATTCCAACAATCAACTGTGGGGAAAAAAGAGAGAATCAAAGAACTCTAGACACAAGATATATTTGATACTAGGGAATTATGGTCAAATTTTGTAATGTTTAGTATGGTATTTTGTTTAGAGTACTTTTAACATTTAAAGTTGCATACTAAATATGTCTAAAATTTGTTTCACAAATAATCCGTGGAGGAAGGATATAGGGAGTAGATAGGGGCAGAAGTGAATGAACCGAGCTTGTTGAAGCTGGGTGATAGGTCCATGAAATGACCACTGTGCAATTCTCTCGGCTTTAGTATATGTTTAAAATTTTCCCTAAGAAAAAGCTAAAATAATCTATCAGTTAACACAGCACCATCAAAACACACCTACACCAGCTCTCATGTGGTCTAATAATTACATCAGCATCACACCAGCCATTTATCAAAACGCAGATTTCTGAGCTCTGCCCCAGACCTACTAACTCAGAAAACCCAAGTGTTGGAAGCTGAGATCTCTACTTTAACAAACTAAATGACTTTTATACACACTGAAGTTTCTTACGGAAATGATTCTTATAAACAATAAAGTCGGAGAACCGCTGAACGGTCATTTTGTGTCAGGCTTCACTTCTCTTTTTCCAAGCGAGAAAATCAAAGAAGAGAGATAAATTAACTGGCCAGAGTTCACTTTGAGACCCTGAAGGAGGAGAGATCTTTGAGACTCTCAGACCTTGACTTCCCAGTTTATTGTTTAAGCTGTGAGCAACATGGCCTCATTTAAAATACATTATCATTTGCTTTTAAAAGTTTGGTTCAAATTCCACCACAAGCAACTGACCTTTTTAAAACACACACAACAAAAGTACCACATGGGTCCCATATACCTTTAAAAAGAGACCTAGATCAGGATATAAGAGACAGCTTGGCATTCTGATAAAAGCAGAGGAGTTTGTGGCCAAACCTCTGAGATGTGGCTGAAAACCGAAAGCCCCTTTTCATTTCATAGGGCCTTAGTGTAAGGCATGCAGCAGGCAGTTTACCTGCTTACCATTAGTGAAGACTGTGTCAGGAGGTCCCGTCCTTTCCCATGGGTAGGGGTGTGGAGGCAACTTTTATCTGACCAGAGAGGTTATTGGTTGAGGGCATGATGTGGGTTTCTTGGAGCTCTTCTTGTTTGTAAAGATACTCTTAGCTTCCATGCTTGGTAATGGCCTTTCAAAAGATACTAGAGTATGAGGTGGGTACATTTTTCTATTTACCTAAAGGACTCACATTCACATCCCTTCCCCTAAGTGGCTTAATTTCAAATTGACAGGGGATAGAATTAAAAATGGAGGCACACAAATTCTCTAATAAGCATAATCAGTACCTTCACTTTTTCTCCAACATTTTATGAACATTTTCAAACATACAAAAATGTTCAAAGAATTTACAGTAAACACATTACCTAGATTCTACAATGAACACTCTATTTGCTCTTTGTCATATTTCTAAATATTCCACTACCCACCTTTTTTTTTTTTTGGAAGCATTTCAAAGTAACGTTTCAAAGACAGTAACCTTCTCCCTCATATTTCAACATGTATAAAACCAAACTGGAGCATGTGTTGAGTTCCTTGTTTTCTATATTTTGAGGTAAAGTATACATATGCACAAAACTTCGAATGTTAAGTATATCATTTGATGACTTCTGACAAATGTATACACCTGTGTAACCAAATACCTATTAAGATATATACTATTTCCAACATTGCAGACCCTCTTTCTCTCCTCTTTCCAGCAAACCCCACTCTCACCCAGTACCTATGGAAATCCACACCATCAAGGACTGAAATCATTATCAACACTTCTCAAACAGAATAACAGCCCAGAGAGAGGGCTAATCTTTTCTGAGATCCCATGAACAAGACATGAGGACCAAAACCTCAAACCCTGAAGAGTTTTATGCTTTTCCTACTTGATTATATCTCCAAATTTCACTTCAAAAATTCTAAATTAAAATCTAATTTGTGACTTCTGACTGTTTCCAAGAAAAAAGACAATTTGTCTATAACATTTTATCAGGGCAAACCTCCAGGAATAGTTAGTATAGAGGAAAAGAATCATAAATGCATTTTAAAAAGAGACTAAAAATAATTCACATAGGAAATGCAATTAAGTTTAATTACATTGAATGTTAATACTCCCCCTGCAATCATAAAAACAAATGTTTGAAATATACTCTAATGAAAGGAAAAGCCCCTCATATATATTACACAGCTAAAAATAATAACATTTGCTTAATATTTGAATTTTTATGATTATTCTAAATCTCATGCAACCCAGATTGCAAAAATTAATGATTCTGTTCATTCTACTGTTTTCTACTCATGCAAGCAAAAGCAGTAATATTCCAAGGATATTCTTAGGGTATCTGCAAATGACCCATAGACAGCAGCTTTTTTACAAATAAGAATTTGTTTAATAACTGCTGTCATTCTTTTTGTAAGCAGCAATCACAAGATGTCAAACAAATTCTGCCTTGACTGTGGGTACTGATAGATGTCTCTGCTTGTTTGTATTAAAAACAAAAAATTTTCCCTGCATTAATTACCAACACTGGAGAAGCAGGGGCACGGCTGGGATGTTCACCAGCCTCTGGGCAAGCAGAGGTGCAGCACAGAAAACTACAGAGCAAGCTCACTACCCAAACAGAATACCGGAACACATTTTTCTTTAACTCCCTTGGGGACCCTGGGACTCAGTCTTAGATTCCCTTAAAGGGAAAAGCAAGAGCCTGCGTGGGGGCAGGGTGTATCGTGTTTATCAGTCACAAACAGTTCCTTTGGGCCTGGATCCAGGTAGTCAGTACTTCTAAATTCAATGAAATAGAGGTGCCACCAGGTAACAGTAGTGGTCAGAGAGCTTGCCAGAAACCTGTAACTCAAAACTGAAAAATGAAATTAAAAGGCTACTTTGGCCAGGCAATTTCTTTCTGCAGGATGCAATAGTTATTGCAAACTACAAAGCTGAAGGAACAGACAATTCTTTGTATGTTTTAAAATTTCTTTCTTCCTAATGTGACACAATGTCTGCCAGAAAAAATGGAAACAAATGTTTTCAAATTTGTATCTCATTACTGACCTGTAATGTTTCGGCAGAACTTTGCCTGTTCTTCCTCCTTTCTTCTTTTCCTTGTACCGGGGTGGGGGTGGGGGTGGCTTATGGCAGGGAGACCAGGCGGGCTGCCTGGCCGAGGTCTTGGGTGTATCCGGAGGGCAGGTACCAGGGGCAGGAGTGGCGGAGCAGACGCCTGACCCTGTCCTATCAATAAACCTTAACCCCGACCTGCCAGGCCCCTGAGCTGGCTAGTCTCTGTCTAGCCTCTGTCTCTAACTGCTCTAAAAATGACTCTTCATTTAAAAGTATCTTTGTGTAAATACCCCACAGGAACTGACAGTCATCAGTGTTGCCACAGAGTTGTAGTTTTTTAAGGAGTGCGAGAAAAGTCATTTTCTATCTCATTGTGGAAGGACTTGGAAAACAACTTCAACTGCTGTGCAAGACGATACTCATCACTCTTTTAGCTCACTCTGCAGGCAACATTAGTTTGACTTTTAAGACTGTTTACAGTGAAATACTTGATCTTTTGATGAAGTTATCTGAAAGTAAAGATGGATATTTGATTTTCTCCATAAAACCAGCTTACTTCTGAGCACCTAACTAGGTAAAGCTAAAGTCGCATCCATACAATAAAGCTTCTTCATAAATTCTAAAAGGACCCAAACTTTTTACCTAAACATGAAAATCCAAACTAAAACTTAAAAAGGGGAAGTGGAGAGATAAGGAAAGAGGCTTTGGAATGAAGTGTTTTTTGTTTTTTTTTTTAAAATAAGATTAAATCAGCCTTTGCAGATTAGTATAAAACACAAATTTCTTTTTATTGCTTTGTGGCTTAATTCTCTGTTTCCTTTTCTTTATAGTGGTAAAAAATTTATATCATATAATTTATTAGGACTCCTTAAGAGCAATTTCCTTAAATTACTTCTGTACTAACATGTAATAACATAATGGGAAAGACAGTTATTGTCAATTCTATAAAAGGAAACCAGACTTGAATTTTGCAAATCCCAGGTTCTCTTCCGATTGGGTGCAGGTTAAATTCTGCCTTTTAAAGTATGGCTTATTTAAACAACTCAAATTAAATAAACTATTCTTTCTAGTAATTTATTACTAAGTCCTGACAAAGTAAAAGAAAGTTATCCCTCTCTGTTCCATTATCCCCTCAGTTTTTATCACCTTCTAAAATACTCTGCAATTTACTTAATATATTTATTGCCTATCAGAGCTAGCTCCTTGAGGGAAGGGATTTTTTTTTGTTTTGTTCATTGATGTGCTTCAAATGACTAGAAAAGCAGTTCATAGCAAGCTCTCAGTTGAACAGATTAAGCAAAGGAAAGGTGAGCATGGAAGAAGACTGCCTATGCTTTTCTTTGTCTGGAATCAACTACCCAAACGCCTTTCCCCCTTCTTCAATGCCAGTTAAAATGCAAGGAGGAAAAGTCTTGACATTTGAATTGAAAGATCTTAGAAACCAACTAAAACTGAGGTCTGAATCTTCAGAATTCTCCAAGAAGCTTGTTGAACATACAAAGTCTCAGGCCCTGTTCCATATCTACTACAGAATCCCAATGTTCAGGCAATTTATTGCCCAGAAGGGGGGAAAAAAAAAGAGAAATCAATTAACCCATGGTGGTTGTTGTTTAGTTGCTCAGTGTCAGATTCTTTGAGATCCTAAGGACTGTAGCTCACCAGGCCCCTCTGTCCCTGGGATTTTGTGGGCAAGAACACTGGAGTGGGTTGCCATTTCCTTCTCCAGGGGATCGTCCAGACCCAGGGATGGAACCCGCATCTCCAAACCCGAGTCTCCTGTATTGCGGGCAGATTCTTTACCACTGAGCCACCGCAGTCACAAAGAGCTCAGCATGACTGAGCACCTGAACACACACACATGCATGCAACCCGCAGTTACCAAATAGCACTAGAGGTACCAAAAGGATGCTGCTGGAACCAGGAGATGGTGCATATCAAAGCGTATTTGCATTGAGTTTTAAGAAGTGAGCATAAACATAATACCTGATGAAAACTAGTGGTGATATATGCATTTCACACAGAGAGGAGTCTTTGTAAAACCTCTAGGTGTCATGGTTTGAGGGAAGAGTGCCCATCACAAGAACAGAGATGCAGGCTGAGGGTCAAAATATGGAGAGCTTTGTGTTCTAAAGTAAGGAGTGTAAAAAACTGTGGGAAGACATTAAAGACTTGTGATTCTAAATGTATAATATAGTTTAGAACTGGGATAGCCTACATCTAACGCTAGCGGACAGTTAGCTCTGGAGAACGAATAGATAGATCAGCAAAGGAGCTGAAGCCATAGGCTGCCAAGTAAGGGACCTGCCTAAGGTCACATGGCATGTTACACCCAGAGCTGAAGTTACCACTCCTCATTCAGTCTTGTGTTCCAATTTCTGTATTACTTATGGAAATATCTCTTAAGTAAGCCTCTTATCACAGATAAAGAAAACATTTCTAATTATGTTTTATCTTGTTATATCTAACATAAGTTATCCTTCAAATCTTGACTGCAATTTATTAGAGTCCTTACTTTCTCATTAATTCGTCAATGGCCATGAAGTCAAGTTGATCACCTTAGTGATCCATGGCATGAAAGTCCTCTTTATTTTCCAGATGCATCTACTTTCTAGTAACTTTTTTTTTTTTTACTTCTCTGCTTTTTTAATCATTATAGTAAGTCATCTATCTCTGTTCTTAATAAGCAGACACAAGTTTACAGGACTCAATTCCATCGACTACTCCGAGTTTTCTCATTTCAAACATCAATGGCAGTTGCACCTCACTGATAGGGTTGTTCTTATTCAGTGACATTAGCATCATCTAGATGCTCTCTTCAACATTAGAAAAAAGAAGTTATTTGTAGCTACAATCTCAATTAAACTTCCATTTTTTACATAAACAAACTGACATTTCCCCTAGAGTTTTAAAGACTTTCTTTTAATACTACCTTGTCTCATTTTGGGTTAAAAGATTTTCCCTTATATCCAAATAATGATGGTACTCTTGGCAAGATGACTACATTTCACTCATATAGTTATTTAGTTCTTACCCTCTAGAGAATCTTGTGTATTTACTGTGACAGGGTATAGGAATTACTCATACTCCTGCCTTAGAAGACTTGGTAATCCACTGATGTGACAAGGTTAGTGTGAAACAGCCCATGGCTCACAGTAAGTGACTGTGGAAAAAAATATTGTCTCAGTATCGATTCCAACCTCCTTCTCACTCATCTTCTGTACAGCAGAGACTCAAGAACTAAGAACTATGTTTCCCAGACTCCCCTACATGGAGGTTCTAATCTGAATTTCACTCTACCAATTAGAAGCATTCATGGGAGATTTGAAGCAGGGAATGTGACAGAGGCATCATTTCAGCTGAGTCTGACATTCTTTCTTTGGCTAGTGAGCACGATGTGGAAATGTTAGGGTTTTCTGAGCAGCGTCCTCCATTGGCTTCCCGCATTGGCTTTGTGAGTATCCAGAAGCAGTTGGAGGTGGTGGCAGCTTAACTCCCCTGGGGGCCAGTACAGAGGAACTGTCCTGGATGTTGTCCCTGCATGCTCAGGGGTAGTAGAGAGGGTCAGTAAATCCCTTTGATGAAGCTAAGGCCTCATGTACAAGCAGGGCTTAGCCAGATAAGAGCTAGGAAGGAGCAGTTCCTGTGTAAAGGTCCTGAGGAGGAAAGGGCTTAGAGAATAAGAGACCCTGAAAGACAGGCCTGTCCGTAGACAGGAGTGGAAGGACAGGGGAGTTGGGGTGCTAAGGCTTGGAGGTCAGGATTTTCATGGTTAGTGCAGTGGAAAGCCAAGGAAAGGTTTTAAGGGGGAGTGAACTGATTCACCGTGCTATTTAAAATGCCACTTGAGTGTACCGTGAAGATAAATTGGAAGAAGTAATTTAGCGACTGTATAATAGTCTCTCTCATCTTATAGATGTATCATAATTTAGTCATCTATTTTATTAGATAGTTAAGGAATTTCTAGTACTTTGTTAACAACGTAACAGATATCCTTGAAACAAAATCTTTGCCAACATCTCTAGTTATTTTCTGAATACAAACTTCTCAAAGTGGAATTAAATAATTGAGTTCAAAGATATGAAATCTGGGGGACTTCCCTGGTGGACCAGTGGTTAAGACCGTGTGCTTCCAATGCATGGGATTCTGGTTCAGCCCCTGGTCGGGGAACTAAGATTCCACGTGCTACATGGCATGGTCAAAAATGTTTTTTTAATCTTTTTTTAATTTTTAAAAATAGCTATGAAGTTTTCTGATTATTTTTTAAAAGTTTTTTTAAGGGATAAAGATTTTGATCATTAAACATGAAAACCTACTTCACAAAAAGGATATCTTCCTACTTTTCCAGTTAAATGATATCAACAGAAGATTATTTAAAAAGATGAAAAGCTTCCATTTGTATGTAAAAAGTACCCCAATTATTTGGTTTTAGAAAATAGTAAGCACGTCATCAAAATCGATACTGTGCAACTTCTCGGTTGGGATGAGCCACATTTAAAACAATCATCACAGTCAGAATTTGGGACATCCTAAAGCAACCTCAATGTAATCTAAGCTTCTAAGGGTCCATCTATTTGTGATTTAACTTTTTTATAACCGTGTTTTTGTTATAAATATATTCACAAAGCCAGAAAAAAAATGCTTTGTCAGACTGTGTTTCCCAGTGATGCGGCTGGTCAGGTTCAACGGAGCAGAGCTGTTTGGCTCTCTCCATTCTTTCTTCCAACCTCTCACAGGTGGCCTCTTTCACACGCAAATTTACCTCTTTTGTTCCTCATCTCAGCGACTGGCATCGAGACACACAAGCTTTCACCTCTTTACCTACTCCTTCCTACTCATTGTCTCATATATAGACCTGCCTCACATTCGAGGTCTGACATATTTATTTTCTCTTCAGTTGATGTGATCCTTTCTCCCTCTCTCCCACCCGCCTCTGCTCTTACTTGCATCTTTCCTCAGGATCCTCAGGTCTCCCCTCTCTCACAAGCTCCTGTCCTGGGTCCTTGTTCAGGGAAGAACTGTTGGTCAGAAAATCTGCCAAGGTGGCTGGAGGGATAATTGGGGCGAGGGTGGGGGTGCAGACGCACGGATGCTGGGCGTGAGGAGACCAGGTGGCCAGCCAGGGTTTCCCAGGCCCCCGTGGCAGGAGGGGGTGGGCCTGAACTAAAGGCTGGGGCCGCCAGAACAGGGGACAAAGGCCCAGAACAGGGGACAAAGGCCGAGTCCTGCTGCTCGCCAGCCGGAGCACACACACTTCAGACACCCAGAAACGCGCTGTGGCCTGGATGGGGTCTGAGAGTTGCCAGTTGGACATCCTGACCTAGACAACCAATTAAGGCATGTTCAAGGTCTGCTGAACAGAACAATCTTCTAAACTAGGCTAAACCCCCTGTTCAGGGTTGCTTATTTTTCTGCCCCTAAATTTTCCAGATTTATCATCATATTAATAGTAAGAACTAGAAGACAAAGCAGACAAGGGTACTGAAAAATCTGATGTACACTGAACATCAGAGTTAACATACTTTTGGAAACAAATCAGGTGTCTGGTGAACACTGTGGGATCCACTAGGTATGCTTGATGAGAATCTGTGCTGGGAAGGAATTGAAGATCAAGGTCAGGAATGATTAATATGGATGCAGGAAGTCATCAACATTTAAGGACAAGCAATATGAATCTCATTAAATCTTCAATCGCTTCCTATTGCCTGAAGGAATTGGTGGTAGTCTAATGATTAAAGCAATAACATTAAAGTAGAAGACAATATTAGAAAGTTAATCTGACCCTTATAAAAGAAGCTAGCACAAGGTACCAATCCACCTAAGAGATTTTACAAGACTCTCCTCGGCAGCTGTGATTTTTCTCTACTAGTTAAAGAGACTTCCTTTTTTTTAGTCGAGGTAACTGATCATCCTTCCCACGCGTCCCCACGGGCCATCATACGGCTATCTGTCTGTCCTGTCTCCCACTTACTCGCTGTATCAGCAGATCGCACCTCCCTCTGCCCTCGCCTTCTCCTGCTGTGTCGCTCACTCACATTTCTGATTGCAGCACCCCAGCGCTCGCCTGGCAATGCCCTGAACAGCTGCTATTCACAGAACATAAAGTAGGGGAGAAATGACAGAAGACGACAGAGAGGAGCTGCCTTTTGTAACATCAATTCTTAGAGGGGCTGGTTTTCAGCTGCATGCACCAGCCAGTTGGCGGGGAGTGCGGCGAGGGTGTTGCTTTCATCCATGACCTATTTCTACTTGGTCTTATAGGAAAATCATAATCTTACTGATGACAGAGACAGGGTATGAGGTGTCCCAAATTCAGAATCATCAAAAGGCTGAGCAGAAGGATAAACAAGTGCAATAAACTGAATCCAAATGTGAGAGACAAAAGGACCTCAAAAGTTAATTTTCCTAAATTAATATTTCAGTAATTAATAAGTTTTCTCTTGGATGTGGAAGGAATTTTTAGAAATCATGGTTCTATTACTAGTAGCCCTCCTTAGGGGGGAAAAACACTTTAGAAATGCCAATTCTAGCTAAGCAGTGGACTGGACTGACTTTTTACTTTCTTCTTTATACTTTTTGGGTTTTTAGCCATGCCACGCAGCTTGTGGGATCTTAGTTCCTCAACCAGGGATTGATTCCAGGCCACTCAGGTGACAACACTGAGTCCTCACCACTGAACTGCCAGGGAATTCCCTCTTCTTCATACATTTTTATAGTAGCTTAATACTTCCACTATGAATACAGTTGACCATTGAACAACCTGGGTTCAAGGGTGCTGGTCCTCCTCTTAGGAGAACATCTGTGAATAAATAGTATCTGTGGACTATGTAGCCCTGTAGTACTTACTATAGAAAAGATTCATGCATAAGTGGACTTGTGCAGTTCAAATCTGTGTGGTTCAAGAGCCAACTGTAGTTATGAAGGGCTTATTATTAAGAACTGTGTGGAAAAGAAATGCAAAAAAGCAAAATGGCTGTCTGAGGAGGCCTTACAAGTAGCTGCAAAAAGAAGGGAAGCGAAAAGCAAAGGAGAAAAGGAAAGATATTCCCATCTGAATGCAGAGTTCCAAAGAATAGCAAGGAGAGATAAGAAAGCCTTCCTTAGTGATCAATGCAAAGAAATAAAGGAAAACAATAGAATGGGAAAGACTAGAGATGTCTTCAAGAAAATTAGAGAAACCAAGGGAACATTTCATGCAAAGATGGGCTCAATAAAGGACAGAAATGGTAGGAACCTAACAGAAGCAGAAGATATTAAGAAGAGGTGGCAAGAGTACACAAAACTGTACAAAAAAGATCTTCACGACCCAGATAATCACGATGGTGTGATCACTCACATAGAGCCACACATTCTGGAATGTGAAGTCAAGTGGGCCTTAGAAAGCATAACTACAAACAAAGCTAGCAGAGGTGATGGAATTCCAGTTGAGCTATTTCAAATCCTAAAAGATGATGCTGTGGAAGTGCTGCACTCAATATGCCAGCAAATTTGGAAAACTCAGCAGTGGCCACAGGACTGGAAAAGGTCAGTTTTCATTCCATCTCTAAGAAAGACAATGCCAAAGAATGCTTGAACTACCACACAATTGCACTCATCTCACACGCTAGTAAAGTAATGCTCAAAATTCTCCAAGCCAGGCTTTAGCAATACATGAATCGTGAACTTTCAGAAGTTTAAGCTGGATTTAGAAAAGGCAGAGGAACCAGAGATCAAATTGCCAACCTCCTCTGGATCATCAAAAAAGCTAGAGAGTTCCAGAAAAACATCTATTTCTGCTTTATTGACTATACCAAAGCCTTTGACTGTATGGATCACAATAAACTGTGGAAAATTCTGAAAGAGATGGGAATACCAGATCATCTGACCTGTCTCTTGAGAAACCTGTATGCAGATCAGGAAGCAACAGTTAGAATTGAACATGGAACAACAGACTGGTTCCAAATTGGAAAAGGAGTAGGTCAAGGCTGGTATATTGTCACCCTGCTTATTTAACTTATATGCAGAGTACATCATGAGAAATGCTGGGCTGGAAGAAGCACAAGCTGGAATCAAGATTGCCAGGAAAATATCAATAACCTCAGATATGCAGATGACACCACCCTTATGGCAGAAAGTGAAGAGGCAGTAAAAAGCCTCTTGGTAAAAGTAGAAGAAAAGAGTGAAAAATTGGCTTAACGCTCAACATTCAGAAAACTAAGATCAAGGCATCTGGTCCCATCACTTCATGGCAAATAGGTGGGGAAACAGTGGAAACAGTGTCAGACTTTATTTTTTTGGGCTCCCAAATCACTGCAGATGGTGATTGCAGCCATGAAATTAAAAGATGCTTACTCCTTGGAAGGAAAGTTATGACCAACCTAGATAGCATATTGAAAAGCAGAGACATTACTTTGTCAACAAAGGTCCATCTAGTCAAGGCTATGGTTTTTCCAATAGTCATGTATGGATGTGAAAGTTGGACGGTGAAGAAAGCTGAGTGCTGAAAAATTGATGCTTTTGAACTGTGGTTTTAGAGAAGACTCTTGAGAGACCCTTGGACCGCAAGAAGATCCAACCAGCCCATCCTAAAGGAGATCAGTCTTGGGTGTTCATTGGAAGGACTGATGTTGAAGCTGAAACTCCAATACTTTGGCCACCTCATGCCAAGAGTTGACTTATTGGAAAAGACCCTAATGCTGGGAAGGATTGGGGGCAGGAGGAGAAGAGGATGAGAGAGGATGAGATGGCTGGATGGCATCACGGACTCGATGGACATGGGTTTGAGTAGACTCCAGGAGGTGGTGATGGACAGGGAGGCCTGGAGTGCTGTGATTCATGTTATTGCAAAGAGTCGGACATGACTGAGTAACTGAATTGAACTGAACTGAACTGTGTGGTAGCCAAGATGGTCTCTAACTAGTAAGTAACAGCAACAGGATTTGAACCTAAGGAGCCTGATTTGACACTCCACGTTCTTAGCCTCTGTTTATATGGCCTTCTTTGTATTACTTTTATAATCATAAAGTATATTTTCTAAGTATTTTTATTCCTAGAAAAAGCAATTCCCATTTGTTCCTCGCTCCTGTTGTAGAAATAGAGACACTCTTACCACTTCCAAGGGGACGTTTCCCCCTTCTCTTCTTTCTATTCCTTTCCATCTCTTTCAGGTCCTCTCTCTCTCTCTCTCTAGGAAGCGCCCTGCTCTCCAGGATTCCCAGTGGTTCTGATTCCTTACCATTTGCCTCCCTCCCCTCTGCTTCTAAAGATAGCCTGGGCCTCTATGTCAAAAACAAAATGTATGTCCACACAGAACTTGCACACCAATGTCCACAGCAGCATTATTTGCAAGAGTCAAAAAATGGATGTAACCCAGATGTCCAGCAAGTAAAGGAAATGTGATACCCCACTCAATGTGATATTATTTGGCAATAAAAAAGGGATGAAGTCCTATGTTTTCATAGGACTTCTTTCATAGGAAAGAAGCCAGTCATAGAAGACAACATATTGTGTGGTTCCACTTACTTGAAATGTCCAGAATAGAAAATCTATAGAGCCAGAAAGCAGATGAGTCGTTACCTTGGGTTGGTGAGGATAGGGGGCCTGGGGAGTAACTGTTAATGGGTAAGAGGTTTGTTTCATGGCTGTCTAGGTGGTGCTAGTGGTAAAGAGCTCACCTGCCAATGCAGGAGATGCAAGAGACATCCTCTATCCCTCAGGTCAGAAAGATCCCTGGAGGAGGGGAAGGCAACCCACTCTGGTATTCTTGCCTGGAGAATCCCATGGATAGAGGAGCCTGGTGGGCTAGCGTCTGCAGGGTCACAAAGAGTCGGACACAACTGAAACAACTTACCACGCACACAAAAAGTCTGTTTCAAGGGTGATGAAAAGCTAAAATTGATGGTGGTAGTGGCTGCACAACTCTTTGAGTATACTAAATACCACTGAATTGTACACTTTAAGTAGGTGTGAATTGTATAATCTGTGAATTCAGTTCAGTTCAGTTCAGTCGCTCAGTCACATCTGACTCTTTGCGACCCCGTGGACTGCAGTACGCCAGGCCTCCCTGTCCATCACCAACTCCCGGAGTTTACTCAAACTCATGTCCATTGAGTTGGTGACACCATCCAACCATCTCATCCTCTGTCGTCCCCTTCTCCTGCCTTCAATCTTTCCCAGCATGGGGTCTTTTCCAGTGATTCAGCTCTTCACATCAGGTGGCCAAAGTACTGGAGTTTCAGCTTCAGCATCAGTTCTTCCAGTGAATATTCAGGACTGATTTCCTTTAGGATAGACTAGTTGGATCTCCTTGCAGTCCAAGGGACTCTCAGGAGTCTTCTCCAACACCACAGTTCAAAAGCATCAATTCTTCAGCACTCAGCTTTCCTTATACTCCAACTTTCATATCCATACATGACTACTGGAAAAAACATAGCTTTGACTAGATGGACCTTGGTTGGCTTAATATGCTGTCTAGATTGGTCATAACTTTTCTTCTAAGGAGCAAGTGTCTTTTAATTTAAAAATCACTGAATCATACCTCGATAAAGATGTTATTTAAAAAAATAACCCAAGAATCCCCACCCTCCTCTGCAGCCACCTCCATCACTTTTCATCTCTCCTTCCACTGCTAAAATTTGGGTCTAAGTCACTACGACTTCCAAGTGGTCAATTTCAATGACCCTTACTGAGTCATCCTGAAATTTCCTCCTGAGCCTCTTTTCCTAACTAGGTTCTGTTTGCGCCAACTCCTTCTTAATGCTTTGACAGCACCTCTCCTTCCTCAAGTCCCCTTTCCAACCACCAGGTCCTGATTCCTCCTTCTCTGTACCATTTCTCTTGCATCCATCTCTTCCTTTCCATCCTGCAGTCAATGCACTAATTCAAGCCCCATCACTTTGTTTCTACCAGTATCTCCCCCAGCTGATGCAATAGTTTTCCCTCATCAGTGCATTCAGGGCACCACCTGAATTAAACAGGTCAGTTTAAATTAAACAGTATTAAAAAGAATTAAACAGTGTCAGGTTAAAACAGACACCATTTCACTTATTTGTCAAAAACTTTCATCAGTCTCTGCTGCCTATAAGATAAACCCTCAGCTGGCCTTCAGGTTCTCCATTATCTGGCCCTAACTTCTGCTATTAATCTGCCTCTCCTATAACTCTCTTTGCAAACTCTCAGCTCCAGCCAAACCCTCCGTTCCAGAACCCTCTGAATACGTCTTGACTTTCCTATATTCACACACTTTCTCCATCACTGCTCTGTCTTACCCTCTTAGGAATGACCCTCCCCACCCCTCCACCTTTCTGCCAACCACCTGACTCATCCTTCAGGGCCCAGTTCTGTGAAGAGATCACTCCAGCCCTTAATTATCTTTCTTCTCTCTTATTCCCAGAGCACTATCATACTGGTTTGTTTTTTAGTGTTTTTTTTTTCTCACCAAGAACTTCACTGAACAACAAATTCACTGTTTTGTTCTACTATCTTCTGCCATTTCATAGGCAACTTCATAATTCTATCTTCCCCAAACTTTTTATCTTTTTGAGGAATCTCTTCCAGGTGCCCTTTACAATATTCCAGGGAGCTGAAATTTTTTCCATTAAGAGAATTTTGTAAAGACTGAAAAAATAAAACTATCATACTGTTTTGGTTGTCATATGTATTAGGCTTCCTTCTCCAATTAAATTAAAAACCATCTGACCCAGTTCAGAAGACCACTTCCACCAAATTTTCTGGTTCCCTCACTCATCACCCTACTATATCTGTTCCTTGCTCTTGCAGGAAATTCTCACCTTAGGACAACTCCTTCCCTCATCAATTATCAGCCTCTTCTCTTTTTACTTCTATACTCTATACTGTATAATAATGAGCCCCAAAACAAACAAAATAGACCAAGTCCTTGCCCTTGGGAAATATCCAGCTTAGACTAGACTCTAGGATTCACTAATTCAATTTCCCTCTTGATAATTTCCCACTCCCCTTTTCTCTTACTCTCTAGTCCTTCCAGTGCCTCCATGTGGAAAATTCCATCAATCCAACTATCTACTTTCACTCTTTTATACACACAGGATGATGCCCATTTGGAGAAAATCACACAGTGGCAATGAATGGGGCCACTGCAGATATACGGTCTCTAATTTCACTTGGATCTCAACATTTCTGGGCAATCCTTCTATTATCTCTCGTCATTTTTTCCCTCCTGTTTCCCAGTCCCCTACCTCATTTCATCTCTAATCCTCGGCAAAAATGTACAGAAAGAAACTGAAGTAATTGAGGGCCAAGGAGCTTCTTCAATTTTCTGTCCCCTCTTCCAGATGAAAATCTATCTACATGTTCGTCCGTCACCCCTCCAACACTAAGGGACCAGGAGTCTGGTATCCCTGTCCCTTTTCACACACATGCCTCAGCTGTTGAGATGGCCCCCCAGTCCCATACACTCTACTGGCAAAGGCAGCATCTCCACTGGCTGTTCCCTAGCTCTCACCCTGCCTGCCTGCTGTATTCGAGCAGCAGAGCTCCCAGAAAGTTAAACAGGCTCTCACTCCACCTCTGCCTTGGGACAAGGGGCCTCCCTGTTTCTTGATGCCTTCCTCTGACCAGGCCCTCCTGGCACAGCAGGCCTTAGCCTAGTCCTTACCTTCTCTGTGAAGGTTCCTTAGTCGCTACTGGATGATCCCATCGCACCATTTGCTCACCTCTATCTGTGTATCCTTCTTACTCTGTTGCAAAATTTATTTACATGTCTGATTCCACCAAGGACTGTAAACTCATGGAGGACAAGAACCGTATATTTCAAGGCCATAACACTGTAAATGACGTATCCCCCCCGCTATCTAGGTTCCTTCTGTGTTTCCACAACACTTGAGGCAAATCTCTTCCTTAATCTGTGCATTACTGCTTCATGATCAGAGAATGCAGAACGTACAATTTTTCTTTCTAGCACTTGTTAAGGTTTTTAGTGGCATAACTTACTATCCCTTGCCCTATTCCATGTATATTTGTAAAAAGAATCCTAATTAAAGTATCAAATTTAATATTAAATCAAATTTACTAATAATAACATTCTGAAATCCAACCTTATTATCTCTCTTAAATTGTCAAATTAGAGGCGTGTTAAACTTTCCTGTTATGATTGTGGTTTTTATCCATTTTTCCTCTTATTTTTAACAGCTCTTGCTTTACGTATTTTAATATGCTATTTGACTTAAAGATCCATTATTAGTAATTTTATTGTATCCCTATTAACCAGCCACTTTTCTCTGATTCATTCAATGACCCTTTACTGAATGCTTATTATGTGCCAGGCATTGTTCTATGTACTTAGGCTACATCAGGAACAAAACAAAAACTCTTTCCTGAACTTATGTTCTAGTTGAGGAGGTAGGCAAAAAGTAACATGACAAATAAGTAAGTCATATAGTGTGTTAGAAAGTGTTAAGTAGTATGAGTAGGGCCTTACAGGACATTATAAGGACTGTGGCTTTTAATCTGAGTAAAATAGTCTGGTTTCGGCTGCACAGCAAGGTATGCAGGATCTTAGTTCCCTAAACCAATGCCCTCTGCATTGAGAGTGTGGAGTCTTAACCACTGGACCACCAGGGAAGTCTCTAGAGGAACATTTTAAAAGACCCCACTGTAAACAATGTGGCGATGAACATTGGGGTACACGTGTCTCTTTCAATTCTGGTTTCCTCGGTGTGTATGCCCAGCAGTGGGATTGCTGGGTCATACAATAGCCAGGATATGGAAGCAACCTAGATGTCCATCAACAGACAAATGGATAAGAAAGCTGTGGTACATATACACAATGGAATATTACTCAGCCATTAAAAAGAATTCATTTGAATCAGTTCTACTCAGGTGGATGAAACTGGAGCCTATTATACAGAGTGAAGTAAGCCAGAAGGAAAAACAAAAATACAGTATACTAATGCATATATATGGAATTTAGAAAGATGGTAATGAGAACCTTGTATGCGAGACAGCCAAAGAAACACAGATGTATAGGACAGTCTTTTGGACTCTATGGGAGAGGGCAAGGGTGGGATGATATGGGAGAACGGCATTGAAACATGTTAATTATCATATGTGAAATCAATCGCCAGCCCAGGTTTGATGCTCAGGGCTGGGGCACTGGGATGACCCAGGGGGAGGGAATCGGGAGGGAGGTGGGAGAGGGGTTCTGGAAGGGGAACATATGTATACCCATGGCAGATTCATGTCAATGTATGGCAAAACCAACACGATAATGTAAAAAAAAAGAAGTAAAAAATAAAATAAAATGAAACCCTTAAAAACCAATAAATAAGCTGAACTTCAAAAACAATAAATAAATAAATATAATTTTGTAAATGGTGTGTAAAAAATAAATAAATAAATAAAAGACCCCACTGGATATATTCATACAATCAGCAAAACGCAGAATGTGGAAAGCCCCATTAGGGCAGACAGATGAACCAGTTGCTTCAACAAATAAATTTCATGAAAAAAAAAAAAGGGGGAAATTAACTCACTGAATAAAACAAATTGATATCCTCTTCAAGCCATGTGGCATAACTGGTACCAGAATTTCTTCCTGCCTTAAACAACTAGACAAAATGTGAAGGAGCTTTTTTTTTGGCATTGGCTGTTGAACAATGTAAGACAGAGAACCTTGAGGGGAAACAAATACACAAAGTGAGTAGCTGGGCTGCAGTGTTCTGCCTGGGGAAACCATCCCAAATATGACATTGGGAAATGGAGCCCACGCCAAGCACAGCACCTTGCTATTTCATTAGGGAGCAAAGGATTGGTTGTGAAGCAGCTGGAATTTGCGAGGCAGGGTACCGAGGGTTCTGGAAAACAGAGAGGCACAAGGTCTACCAGACAGTAAGGCTGCTGCAGGGCTGAGGGCTGAAGAGAGGTTCCAGAGGTTGCAGGGCTGGAAGAAGTTGAAGTCTTGGCCCAGCCAGAGTAGAAAGACCTCACCAAGGC
This sequence comes from Antilocapra americana, assembly GCA_007570785.1. NCBI lineage: Eukaryota > Metazoa > Chordata > Mammalia > Artiodactyla > Antilocapridae > Antilocapra > Antilocapra americana. Next base: position 47,503,667 of record ML660200.1, on the reverse strand, counting down.
CCACAAGCATTCAATCGGAACCAGAAAGATCAGCTGAGACCTCAGGAACAAGAACCATGCAGAAGCAGAGAAAAGGTGAGCGAATTAAGACCTGTGAGCCAACCCAATTCACTGTCTTTTTTTGTAAATAAAATTTTAATGGAACATAAGCTATGCTCATTTGTTTACACACTGTCTAGGCTGCCTTTGTACTATATTAGCAGACTTGAGTTGTTGCAATAAGAGACCACAGGGTCCACAAAAGTCTAAGATATTTCCTACCTGGCCCTTTATAGAAAAACTCTGTTGAACTCTACAAAGTCCTAGAGTAAGGGCCACACTCTAGAACTTACAGGAAAACAAAACAGATCCACTCAACCAAAGAAGAAAACCAAGCCTGGAAGAGCAACATAATCACCACAAGGTTATTATTCATCATGTCATATATATAATTATATATTAGATAACATACAAAGAATAGAAAAATGTGACCCACGGCCAAGGAAAAAAAAGCAGTCAATAACACAGAACAGATCCTGAGATTGTCCAGATGACAGATTGACAGATAAGGACTTTAAAACAGCCATTATAAATATGTATGTATAAGTACTTAAAGGAAAAGATAGACACGAGTAAACAGCTGGGAAACCTCAAAAGAGAAATGTAAAGTATAAGCAATGAACCAAATGTAAATTCTAGAACTGTTAAGTACAATACACAAAGAAAGTTTTAAAGGCTCCTGGCTTTTAGAATTACATAATGAAGAATCTACAGATGAAATTATATATGTGAAATGCGCTTCAAAATAACCCAGCTTGGGGAAGCGAAGTGGTTGGGGAAAAATATGAAACAAGCCACCATAAACTGATGACTGTTGTAACCAGGTGACGGGGATGTGTGGCTCTCTCTACTTTTCTGTATGTTTAAAATTCTGCACATTCAAAAGCTAAAAAAGAACACCAATCTCTACAAGAAGAAACTGTTTTAACTGCAAAAAAGATGATGTTCAAACGACACTCTGCATATATATTACTCCCCTCCCATCTTTGCAAAATTCCTGGAGATATATAGCATCCACTCTGCATTTTCAAAGATTCCCAATGCTTGGGGAAAGTGAGCATTTCATAAAACTGAGAATATTTATTTAGGTGAATTCCATTTCCCTCACCCCATCTCTCTCTCTCTCTCTTTCTCTGTTACACACTTTGACACACATGGGAGTATCAGTATTTGATTTCACAAAATGAGACTGCATTAAAATACTCTATAACTTGTATTTTCCAAATAACATAAGTTATGAATATCATTATTGTCCACAATACAGGAAAACATCTTTTTCTGGTTAATGACTTCACAGTAAGTATCATTGAGAGTCTACATGTTCTATACTGTGCATTTTGATTCATAATTTCAACAAGAGACAGGAACTTTGTGAAAGAAAGCTATCTCAGACAGAGGGAAGACATAAGAGCATATATGACTTGAGGGACAAGTCTGACTTCAGGGAATTTGGGGCCATGATTTGATTGTTAATTAAGCATGCTTTAATTTGCGTAGTAACAAGCCATAACAGAGTTGAAAGCTATTTGTTAAAAAATATCATATAGCAAAAATCCATCTCCATTCTCTGGTTATCCACATAGAGTTTAAGTCACAGGAAGCGCCTTATTAATGGTATTTTCCAAATCACCCATGGGCTGCATCCCAAAAGTTTAATTCTAAGTTGGTTTGGTGAAACTGAGGATACATTTTAATACAGAAGCTATACAAAATGGTAAGGATCTCAGGTCATTGTCAAAAGTTTAAAGCACCTAATTTCTGAGGTAAAATAGCCCTCTGCTATCTGAAGGCTAAATTTTTGAAAAACCACTATCATAAGAAAGTTCTTAATGAAAGAAATCTATGGCCTTAGAGTCACAAATAAACAAAAGCACTTGTAACTATTTTGCATATTTGTTTAAAAAATAATGATAAAATATTAATAGCTTTAAGTGTATCTTAAATATAGTCTATATAATTTCTAGTTACCATTCTTTGATCATGGAAATTATAAAGGTGTTCCTTTTCTATATTATAATTTACATAGACATTTTGTTTTGTTGCAGAGAATATGCACAGTAAAAGACATCTTCCCCTTGGATCTGGTCCCATTCAAACATTTGCTATCTTCTGTATTCATTTGTTTGGTTTTTTCTTTTATACAGTTTAAACAAAAGCTTTGGAAAATAAAAATGTTATCTTTTCAATGTATAAAATTCAAACACATCAAGCATAAAGTAAAAACCAGTCCAATCTCACCATGTGGAAATAACTGCTATGAACACTTGGGTGAACATCATCCTAGATATCTCTTTGGGCATGTATACATATAATGAAGCAAAAATACAAACTTGATGTAAGTAGGATTTACTGTTCTATTCCCAGGTTTTTCTTCTCCATATATACCCATGAATACTTCAGTCTACAGTACATCTATATCATCTTTTTTAATGACTGCACAGCACCTCATTGCATGGATAAACCATAATTTATTTGGTCATTCTCTTACCAAGCCATTTCAGGTGCAGATTCTGGTGAATATTTCCCAATCACTATTATTATAAAGTTATATTCTTATTCATCCATCTTGGTACACTCATCCTATTGTTCTCTCAATATAAATTCCTAAAAGCAGAATTGTTATCTAAAATGTATGTATACTTTACACCTTGATACACGTTGCCACACAGGACTCCGAAAGGCCAAACTATTTCACATACCCACCAACTGTGCCTTTCTTAGACTTTCTGCTGGACTTACCATCTGTCCCCTCTCCTCTCACTGGTTTCAGTTCGCTCCACAGGTTTACTTCCAAAAGCTTTCTTCATCTCTCCTCTGTCTACACTGCTTACACTTGAAGCACCTCTTTCAGATGTCTTCCCTTCCCCTTTCCCAACCTCTTTACTCTATTTATCTCTAATAAGTCTGACTCACAATTCAAATTCCACGGAACAAAATTCTCAGTTGCCTAAAAAGGTATACAGAAGTAAAACTGCCTTAAAATAATCTTGGAGGGAGATGGAACACAAAAGGGGTGGGCAGGGAACAAAGTCACTATCTATGCCAGTCATATGACAAAAACTGACATTTTGAGATAAACTATTCTTTAGGCCTACTATATACCTTTTGTGCACAAATATTTCTACAGGAGGTTGCATTCTGAAACGTCTTTCACTCAGTTATGAAAGTGAGTACTTACTATGTACATATATCGTACGCCACATTTTGGGAAGACAGAGATGAAGATAAGATTCTTATCTCTAAGAAGCTCCCATTCTAGCAGGAGAGACAGAGGTGTAAAATACTTTTCAGATAAGTGTACATACTCTGATTCTGGGTAATAAGTGTTGTGATAAAGACATGCCCTGAGTGCTACTGAAGCAGACTGGGTTAGTTCAGCCTGGGCAGAGGCAAAAACAGCTTCAAAGGAGAGATGGCATTTAAGTGCAGCCTTGAAGGATGAATGATCTGCTGGGTGAATAAAGGACACTGCGGGCAAAGCAATTAAGGAGGTACACAATGGCAAACCTTAGCAGAGATATGAGTTTAGGAAACTGGCAGGAGAGGAGGCTGAAAAGGTAAACTGAGGCCAGGCTGAGATGGAGTTATCCTTTGATGCTAAGGGGTTCAAACTTTAGACCAGCAATGAAGAGTTCTCAGGGTTTGTTTGTTTGTTTGTTGTTTTTAAGTAGGGAAGTATCATAATCTGACCTGAATTCTAGAAAGACAGTTGTAGGGAAGAAGACAGACTAAGGTGGAAACTAATTACAAGGGATGGTAAAGACTTGTACCCAGACCATATAAAAAGCTGGAGGCATCCAAGAAATGGGATTCACTGACTCACTGAACATAGACGCTGAAGGCGGTGGCAAGGACCAAAAGCACTTAAAGGCTTATACTTAGGTAGTGCCTGGATGGCGATGCCATTAATGGAGATAGAGCATATATATGGAGGAGCAGAAGACATGGAGAAAAATATTCACTTCCATGTTGAACCTGTCGAGCTTAAGGGACCTATGAGACATCAGGAAAAGATGCCTAACAGAGAGTGGGCATTAAGGCCTGGTGTTCAGTTCTAGGGGATATTCTGCTGAGTTTTTTAAAAAGTTGTATAGATTTGGCAGTCATTTGAGGTGGGTAAACATGATTGCTGACAACCAGGAGAAGAAACAGGGATGAGGGCTTAGAACAGAACCTTAGGGAACATTAATATTTATAAACCTAGAAGTAGAAGAAAAGCCTAGTGAAAGTCCGGGAAAATCAGAGAAATAGGGGGCAAGCCAGGAGAGACCGGCTCATAAAAGGAACATGAGTGTGAAAGAGAAAACAGGCCTCCTTCTTTGCCTGCCCCCATACTTTTCCTTCCCATACTCACTGTGCAACGTAATAATCTTACGTAGAAGCTTTGGGAGCTGGAACAAAGATTCTAATAAAGTGGGAGGTGGGAGTGAGATTAAACAGAAAGTTCCTGGGACTCAGGGATTCTACACTGTGATCTGGGATTTATTGACAGTGTTAATACCAGGAATAGTTCCATCCCTGAAGGGCCTGTTACCTTCCCTCTATGTCCCAAGAGACTAATATGTCCTTTCCCCTTTCCAATGTCACTACTCATAGTTTAATCCATTCCTTAGCTCATGACGGAAGAGAAGCAGTATGGCAGTGCCTTGGGGCTTGAGGCCCTTATACCCTTCTTAAGCAGTTAAAAAGTCTCTTCTTCCCATTTTCCAGGAGGGAAATGTGCACACAGATGCTGATGATAAATTCTGGCACAAAGACTTAGAGTGGATTAACTTACATCAATCTAAAGGGGTGAAAAGGAGAAAGAAAGAGGAGAGAGGACTCAATAAATTTACCCTTCATTTTCAACCCTGAAGGGTGGAGAGTAGGTGTTACAGGACAACCTGTCTGCAATGTAAAGCTAGTTATGAATAGTCCATAAAGGGGCCTTTCCCCATCACCAGATTTCTTCCTGATGACGTATTTTCCCTCTCTCTTCTAATCAGAAGATCCCCCACTTCTGGTCAGAAGATAACCCTCTTGTGGGGTGTAGTGGGAAAGCATTACTACAGCTTTTTCTGTAAGAGCGTTTCCCAAGATTGAACTATCATTTGTCAAAATCATAAGTGAGAAAAATGATGAATACCTTATTTCTATAATCCACAGAGATTCTATACACATGCATACATATATGTGTGTGCATATAACACACGTGTGTGCATGTGTGTGTTCTGGCTCTTCCTCTACCTTGACTATCTGCCCAGGTCCTCTTCACCATTACCTGCAGTTCCTAAAAATGATTTAAACACCATTAGTTCTCGTCAAAAGAGGAAACAAAAAGTAACTTGGTAAGTAAATAGAGTTTGGATTGGAGCCCAGATCTTAAGAGGTGTAAATTGGTGCTCTTTTCACAAGGCTGTACTCTCACATAGGTTTCCACTCACCCATCCAACCAGTCCAAATCACTACCAACATCACCATCCCTTTACACACCTCTCAGCGCAAATCTCCCTGTGGTTCCTTACTCCACTAACACACACAAAAGACAGGTCTATCCTCCCACCAACCTCCTTCTTCTCTGAAAACATCTTTCTCTTTACTTTTCACACACTGCATCATATTTGTCCTGTCTCTGATTTTCTACTTTGCACACTGATTTCTGTGAAGAGACCATGCCATGCAGGGCAGAGGAATGAACCCTTAAAAAATCAGAGTCATAGTCAAAAGCGCATTTTGCCTCTTACAATCTGTGCCATCGTGGTCTTATTACTTAACCTCTTTGTCTCACTTTTCTCATCAGCAAACATAATAATGCCTAACTCGTTGAGTTTTAAAAGGCAATTAGCACGACTTCCCTGGTGGTTCAGTAGTTAAGACCCCCAATGCCAGGGACTGGAGTTCCCCCCCCTCTCCGCCCAAGTCCAGAAACTAAGATTCCACGTGCAGCACCCCGCCTCCCCCCTAAAAAAAAGTAGTTAGCACATGTAAAGTGCTTAACATGGTATTACATATTAATATATAAAAAGCATGTAAAAATGGTAGCTATTTTGCCGTGAAAGTAATATTTGCCTCACAAGACTGTTGTTCCTACATACCTGACACCTAAATTGTTCTTCAAAATATTTTAATCCCCTTCCTCCCCCAGTTTTGAAAAAACTTTCCAATTCTTTCCAACAAAGATTCAGAAGCCAGTTCAAATCCAACAAAGATTCATCTGCAAAACTATCTGCACATTTACTAAAATTTCACCACTTACACAAGAGCTTCTCTGGTGGCTCAGTCAGTAAAGTATCCGCCTGCAGGGCAGGAGACCCAGGTTCGATCACTGGGTCGGAAAGATCCCCTGGAGACGGACATGGCAACGCACTCCAGTATTCTTGCCTGCAGAATCCCTTGAACAGAAGAGCCTGGAGCGCTAAAGTCAATGGGGTCGCACAGAATCAGACATGACTGAGCGACTAAACCACCACACAAGAATAACAGAATGACACCTATTTAAAGCTAAGACATAATTTCTCCTCTTCTTAAGACAGTGGAAGAGAATAATTACATTTTGCAAGTTCCCCCAAAGACGTGTTGGATTATGCCAATAGACAAACAAGTTGCTTTCTCTGCGGCAACTGGGTGTCCAGGAGCATTTCCGTTACTGTAGGTTCACCACTCCGCAGCCGGAATAAATGTTTACTGCACCAATCGCACAGCCGACGTGGGCGAAGAAAACTTCAGATAATGTCCCATAAATCTCAATAAGGGACTGCAAATAGATGCCAAGCAGTGACGTGATCTAGGCAAGTGACAAACACACGCGGATCTGTCCCTGTGACAAGTGGTAAAGTGTGCCTGCATATGTCCCCAGGACTGAAAGCACAATCTGGTACGCCGAGATGTCTGATCGCGGACGTGTCTCCCTTTGAACCCGACTGCGCAGCAAGTGAGCGACGACGAAAACCCTCGCGTACCTCTAGGAACTTACCTCTGCGGACGAGCAGGTGCATGCCGCTGGGCGCCGCCATGTTGGCGTCGGTCACGTGGTCACAAACTCTCGCGCCCCGCCCCGCCCCGCCCCGCCCGTCGGAGCCCTCCACTCACCGCCCTGCCAAAAACCAGAGGCGCCGAGGCCGCTGGAGGGGAACGCGCGTGCGCGCCGGGGGCTGACTGCGGGAGCTCTGGCGGCGGAGCGGCTCGGGCACCCGGGCCAGTAGGGGATCCCGCGGCCGGCCGAGCCCTCTCCAGCCACGAGAGGCGGGCTGCAGCAGCGGTTCGCGCACTCTCTCTCAGCCCCCGCGCCCAGGTGGGATGGAAGAAGCCTGTCAGGTAAGCGTGGTATCCAATATTTGTAGCATCAACATTTTGGTGCATGGAAACGTGAAGTTGGGAGGAAAAAAAATAAAGCACAATCTAGCGTTCAACATAGCACTTTGCATCATCTGCCACTTTGTTGCATATTTTCCCCTGGATTCAGCTGAAAGGTAAAATTTGGTTCAAAGTCACCAGCTGCCTGCCCCCTGGGCTGTCCCAGAATCTACATTACTCAGCAGAGACGACAAGACAGGGTCTGTGCAGCTGCAAAATCTATTCTGGGTTCCACAGTGGGTATATTCAGGGGACTTCTCTTTCCCCGAGGACACCTCCAGCTCAGTGGTATTAACTGGAGTCTTAATCCTAAATGTGACTTTTACAAATGAGAGGATGATGTCTGCTAATTGTGCGGCCGAAAGATGAAGCCTTCGGAAAGCCAATTATGAACCAAGCGAGGGAGATGATGGATCCCTAGTGATGACGGTGCTCATTTTTAACCAAATTCACTATTCCTCTTTTCTGCATTCTGGGGCACATTTCCATCCTGTCGCAGAGCAGGTATTAATCATCTTGGTACCCAGTGAAGAACCTGATATTCAAGGAATGAAGGAATGTCTGGTGAAGAAATTGAACTCTGCATGAACACAGTCAAACCATGAATGTAACAGTTTCCAAATGCAGTGAAGATTGGTAAGGATTCTTGGTGAACATGTGTGATGTCACCTAATTAACGTTTAAGAATGTAATTTAACTACACAGTGAAAAACTGAGACAGTTCAGAAATGACTTTTTTTAAAAAGTGTAAATCCCCTTCCTCACCCTGTCTACACACCACAATCCCACTCTCAGTCAGCCACTGTGTGCATCATCCCATGTCTTTTACAGGCAAATATGTGTAAATATTTTAAATAGAATCACATACTTACTGTTACAAAGTTGCTTTTCCACTCATCAGAAACATCAAATCTTAGAATACTTAGAGCTCATTCTTTTTAATACCTCCATAGTCCTGGTAATGTTACTTTTAAGGAGAGTGCATTTGGGTAGTTCATTAGAAGACACACCTATACTTTTTGGAGACCCAGTTTTGTATGCTTTGGGGTCACCTTGAAAGATAAAGGGGGGAAAAAAATGTTTTCCACTGAGGTAGATAAGATGCACAAGGATGAGAATGAAAAATACTCCTCCAGGTGACTTCAAGCCCCACCTTTTTCAAATGCAGATCAGTTCCAAGGAGAGAGTTTTTTAATGTGGTAATCTGTCCTCCATGTAACTGAAGCCAACAACCTGAGTGCAGGAAAGGAACCTTAAAGTTAGCAGAGCACCGAGTCTCAAGAAGTGTGCAGAAAAAAGAAACCTGAAAGTCCCTAGAGAAATGTCAGAGGGCATTAAGCCCAATTTCAAACACAGCTGAAATGGAGCACATGTTCATGTGATTCAGCTCAGCCAGTCCTTGGACTTCCCTGGCGATTCAGCCAGTAAAGAGTCTGCCTACAGCACAGGAGACCAGGTTAGATCCCCGGGTCAGGAAGATTCCCCGGGGAAGGACATGGCAACCCACTCCAGTATTTTGCCTGGAGAATCTCATGGCTAGAAGAGCTTGGCAGGCTACAGTCCTTGGGGTCATACAGAGTTGGACATGACTGAGCGACTAAACTACCACCAATCCTTGAAAAACAAATGCACCATTTATCCCCCTCAACTAGAAGGAAAAGGAAACATTGTGAGAATCAGATGGCACCACCATAGTGTAATCCAGTGAGGAAGTCGCCAGTAAATTCAGCGTAGCATGTCGACATCCAGGATGAGCTAGAAATGAAGCAGATATGAACTTGCCCAGATATGAACAGGTAACGACTTGCCCACTGATTCTTGGTTTAGCTTCTTTCATAGCATGCTTCTGACATTAGAAAGATTAGGAACTGCCAGCATGTGTCCTCCGAAATCATCAACTTATATAAGATATATGCAAACTGATCAACCATATAAAGGGCTAGACTCCTGGCATTTAAGTGTTAGTCATACAGTCATGTTCCACTCTTTGCGACCACTTCTCTGTCCATGGAATTCTCTAGGAGAGAGTACTGGAGTGGGTAGCCAGTACCTTCTCCAGGGGAATCTTCCCAGCTCAGGGATTGAACCCAGGTCTCCTGCATGGTGGGTGGATTCTTTACTGTCTGAGCCATCAGGGAAGCCCTTTAAGAGATCCCTAGTAATTCTAACATCTGTCATCCTGGGTAGAAGGGCATTAGATTGCTTTCATTTAGATGAGTAACTACTACTGACTCACTTCTCTTCTCTGTTTCTGCCCATCTTTCCTGTGAAATGAAGGTTAGATTGTGACACTTCATTGATTTGAACTTCCACCATTTTTCGGATTTTGTATTTCTTGAAAAATATGTTGAATAACTTTGCAAAACCAGAGTTCAAGAAATAAAGAGTAACTTCTTAATACCTTCAGTTTCTATATCCAGAAGTTCATTCTCTGATGTTAAAATATTTTTGTTGTGATTAATTATTGTTTTATAGGGTTTTTACCTTGTTATTTTTAATTAATTTATTTATTTGGCTGCATCCAATCTTAGTTGCCACAGGCCAGATCCTCATTGCATCATGCAGGACTTTTCACTGTGTCACATGGACTCTCTAGCTGTGTCTCAGAGGCTTAGTTGCTCCATGGCATGTGGGAATCTTAGTTCCCTTCCCTACTAGGGATTGAACCCACATCCCTTGCACTGCAAGGCAGATGGATTTTTAACTGCTGAACTACCGGGGAAGTCCCATTCCTCGGTTTTTAAAGGGTTGTCTTATTAGCATCTTTTTATATCTTTTAATCTTCTTTTATTAAAGAGATAAACCAGAAATAAATTCTGATATTCTCATTTTTTAAAAGTCATTTTTTCCTTCCTCCTTCTTCTACTTAATGATATTTTATTATAGACTTATACTACATAACTTTTTCATATACTGTGTATAGTTTGTAGTAAAATTGAAATTATTTTGTTTTCCATAATGAAGATACTGAATTTGTGATTCAAATTTGCAATTTAAAAGCTCTAGAGATTTTGCTACCTGAAGTAAATCCCTTTAAAAATAAGTTTTGCTTTGTAAAGGCAGCATCCTATAACTTTTCTCACTAGGTTTTTAAATACTTATGAAGATTACCTATAATGCACCATAAAGACTAAGGTGTAGAAACCCTTAGCCCTTACACTAAGGTATATATCTGTAGAAGAAACTTGTTACGTACAAACACATAAGACCAACTGAGACAGTGTGGAGTTTCCTACCGGGCACTCCAGTGGCCTGCTGGGGGAAACTGGTGTCCTGGGACCTGCATAGCTTCAGTGGGGCTGTCAGCCCCAGGTGCCTTCATGCTCCCTGAACTGACTTCTCAGTTTGCCATCTGAACCAGAGAAGTTAGCCTTTTGGTTTTATATCAGGGCCATTTCTTAACATTTTACTCTATGGCTTGGGAAGAATATTTCCCATCCCGCCCTCCAGTGTGTTCAGTTTTAGTGTGAGGAAATGCTTTTATTTATTTACATTTCTTAAAATGTCACATGAACATTCTTTTCAAGAACTTGGAGTCCTGCATAAACATAAGTTGTATATTTAACAGGGACCTGTCTCCGTAGCTGACTGGACCCCCTAAAGTTAAGGTCCAGCTTCAAACGATTATGTATGTTCAGGCAGAAAGTTGCTAGGGCACTCTCTTAGCCAACTTGTTGGCAGAGTATTGTTTCCTGAACCACTTGAGACAATGGTAGACATGTTACTGGGTAATCTATGGGGCTTCCCAGGTAGCACTAGTGGTAAATAACTCACATATCAATGCAAGAGACCTAAGAGATGTGGGTTTGAGCCCTGGGTTGGGAAGATGCCCTGGAGGAGGACATGGCAATCCACTCCAGTATTCTTGCCTGGAGAATCCCATGGACAGGGGAGCCTGATGGGCTGTGGTCCTTAGGGTCACAAAGAATTGGACACAACTGAAGCAACTTAGCACCCAATCTAGGGGGACCCTTAGAGAAAATGTATAAATGCTCCATGTTTTTTTGAGGACAAGTAATGTCATATGCAAGACAGTTATAGGAAATCAAGGGAGTTTCTCCTTGCTGCTTGTGCCCTGCTTCCCTAGTCTCTGGCAATGCCTAGAGGTAGCCAGAAGGCTGGGGAGGGGACTTTAATCGTATGTGACCCTCCTGCCCCTCCCATTTTTGATTTTTATAATCACATTTTCTGGATCATATAATTCCTGGGCAAATACAACTTTATGTTCCACTCCCTTCCAACAAGATTGCCTGTGACCCTCCTGCATAGAAATTCTGAAGATTTTGTGAATCGATAGCCATTTATAGGCATTAGCCAAGTGGACTCAGAGAAGAGCATGTTGCACTCTCCTGAGCAGCCTGTCAGCGTGATTAAGCAGAGAAGAATGGGACCAGAGAGGCCTAACTTAGCTGTAGGGTAAGACCAAACTTTGTCCCCAGGGCGTTACTCTCAGGCACAGTCTGGCCTGCACTCATTTCAAGCTGCTCAGCCTCTTGGCTTGAAAGATATCATGGGAGATTTGCAAGCAGAACCAGCGCTTCAGCACAACAGACTACCCATAGTCGGAGCAGCAGCCTTCCTGGAATGGTGGCAGGGGCCGAGAGAGGGAAGGGCTGGGAAGACTGTGAGGATGAGGATGAGGGTGGTCCCATTCCTCACTCACTGAGGCATTTGAGTTTTATCTTTTTTCTTCAAATTGAGTTATAGTTGATTTACAATATTACATTAATTGCAAAATGATTCAAGCATTTTATAGATTATATTCCATTTACGGGCTTCCCAGGTGGTGCTAGTGCTAAAGAATACACCTGCCAATATAGCAGATGCAAGAAACTTGGGTTCGATCCCTGGGTCAGGAAGATCCCCTGGAGGAGGGCATGGCAACCCACTCCAGTATTCTTGCCTGGAGAATCCCATGGACAGAGGAGCCTGGGGGGGCTACAGCCCATAGCATCTCAAAGAGTTGGACATGACTGAGGCAACTTAGCACGCATGCAAGCACACGTGTTCCATTTATAGTTATTATAAAGTGTTGGCTGTATTCCCTGTATTGTACAATAAATCCTAGTAGCTTATTTAATTTATGCATAGTACTGTGTCCTTCTTAATCCCCCACCTCTTTTGTGCCCTTCTCTCCTTTCTGCTCCCCACCAATAACTACTAGTTCTCTGTATCTGTGAGTTTGTTTGTTTATACTCACTAGTTTATCTTTTAGAATCCACATATAAGTGATAACATATGTATTTGTCTTTCTCTGTCTGACTTATTTCAATAAGCATACTACCCTCCAGATCAACCCATGTTGTTGCAACATTTCATTATTTTCAAATTATTTTTTATGACTGAGTATTCCACTGTACATATGTGTTTAGTTGCTCAGTTGTGTCTGACTCTTGGCGACCCCATGGGCTATAGCCAGCCTGGCTCCTCTGTCCATGGGGATTCTCCAGGCAAGAATACTGGGGTGGGCTGCCATTCCCTCCTCCAGGGTATCTTCCCAACCCAGGGATTGAACCCAGGTCTCCCACATTGCAGACAGATTCTTTACCATCTGAGCCACCAGGGAAGCCCAAGAATATTGGAGTGGGTAGCCTATCCCTTCTTCAGAGTATCTTCCTGACCCAGGAATCAAACCGGGGTCTCCTGCTTTGCAGGTGGCTTCTTTGCCAGCTGAGCTACCATGGAAGCCCAATGTATATATACTGCATCTTTTTTATTCATTCATCTGTTCATGGACACTTAGTTGTTTTTTGGCCATTGTAAATAATGCAGTTATGAACACTGAGGCACATGTACCTTTTCAAGTTAGAGTTTTCTTTGGATATATACCCAGGAAGTAGAATTGCTGGGTCATATGGTAGTTCTATTTTTAGTTTTTTGAGGAGCCTCCAAAATGTATTTCACAGTGGCTGCTGAGTTTTATCTTAAGCAACAGGGCTTCCCTGACCTCATTTCTTGGAACTGGCTCTAAGGAAAGTTGGTTTATCTAAATAAAAACATGTACCATAATCAACTATTATCTGTTCTCAATTAGTAAGCTCTGAAAAGTAGCACCTGCTTACAGCCTTCTGGAGAATGAAGAATCCATGCAGATTAAGGCAAAAAGGCAAAAAGTTTCCAAGAGAATTTAGTGATCAATCAGTCAGCCAATCAGTAAATACTTACATGCATACTCAGCTCCAAAGAGATTATGATGTTATTTTGGTACTTAGGAAATTAATTGGAAAGCTGAGACTAACATGCTCACAAAATTGTCCGTAAAGAAAGAGCAAGTGACCTTGAGACTATAAGCCTTACAGGAGCAACACCAGGTGTGAGGAGTCACAGATTTTTGCTATCCCTGGCTGCCAAGAACTGAGGAAAGTGCTGAATGCTAATAAATTCTCAGGAAACTTGCACCTGTTTAAAATCCTTCCTGCAGAGATGATGGTAAAAGGGAAATACTGCTTCCTTTGGCATCTCGAATCCACATTTATAAAAGAAGAGAAAGGAAAATGCTCTCTATCTCATTGTTAGAATTGTTTAAAGTCTGTTTTTTTGTTTGTTTACACATGTATGTAACATGTGCTCTATGAAAACATTTTAAAAACACAGAAATGGAAAATACAGAAAGTAGAAGTCCCCCAGAAAAGCTCTCTCTGGGTAATCACTGTTATTGAGTTGATGTATATTCATCCAGAGGGCTTCCCAGGTGGCACTATTGGTAAAGAACTTGTCTGCCAGTGCAGGAGACATAGGAGATTCGGGTTCAGTCCCTGGGTTGGGAAGATCCCCTGGAAGGGCATGGCAACCCACTCCAGTGTTCTTTCCTAGAGAATCCCATGGACAGCGAAGCCTGGAGGGCTATAGCCCATCAGGTCACAAAAAATTGGACATGACTAAAAGCAACTTAGCACATAGCACACCTATTTGTCCAGATTTCCTTCTGTGCATGTACCATTTGCTGAACTTTCTAAGGGAAGCTATCTATTTTTCCTGTGACTAGTCACACATCTATATAAAATAAAAAGCAGCAGACTAGGCAAACCATATTTAAGAGGACAGGAACACACAGTCTTCATTACCTGTCTCTGTTGCTGTCTACTGTACCTTCTTTTTTCCTTTGGCCTTCACTCTGCCTTTGTTTCCCTCCTCCCAATATTTACACCCTTCCATATGATTACTCCTTTTGCTGTTTTTCCTTTTCCTTTCTGAAATAATGGTACACCCCTGGCTACCTTCTCATATTTTTTCATCTTATTCTTCTGCTGCCTTTATGGTTCTGTTCGCTGTAGGATTTTGTGAGACCAGTTCTTACAGAAAGCAGTGGGACCACTAAGATCAGAGTTTGAAAGTATTTATAGTTTTGGTATTTCCTGTCTAGAAGCATGAAACAGTACTCCTTGGTTAGTCAACAGTTACACTGAGTACACTGCAGTAAGAATCTTCGAAGTGGAGATTATGAAATAACAAGGAATTTAATAATAGAAACAACTAGCTGTGTGTCCCTTTCTTGTCTCCCACTCTCGGCCTCCATTCCCCACACTGGCTGACAAACTAAGCAGAAACGTACCACCGCTTACACTGCATTTCTCAACTTCTGCTCGCCTCTCACTCAACAAATTCTATATTCAAGACGGAAGCTGTTGAAACAAACAAGGGGGCAGATGCTGCCTCGACCTCTCTTCCCATTGAACTGTGCTGCCCCATCCACTTTAAGCCAGAGAATAACCTGTCTGGAGAGCATTCTCCTTATCTGAAGCACACACAAACATCACCGCGTTTTCCTTTGCCGTAGAAAGGATGAAGGAAGAAAGGCGGCAGCTGCTCTAGTTGCAGACGGCAAACAGGCCCCACTGTGGTGGCCCCACAGCCTTCACAGAGGGGGATTCAGGGCGCCAGGCAAGCATACTGCACAGCCCGAGACTTCCGTGCAGATTCACCTGCCGATACAATTCATGAAAAATCTATAAAGAACTGTCCAGGTGAACAGAGACTCTAACCAAAGCACATTTTTCAACTGGTCTTTTATGAAGTTGGAAGAGATAGAATACAGTTGAAGAACTGGAAAGGGCTTCCCAGATCACCTAATCCAACTCTGCCTCTTCTAGTTTTAAGGTGAAGCTAGTAGGGGCCCTTTCAGTCGAAGAAGATTTGTCGCTTCTCCAGCCTGGGTGCATTTTAACAATGGAGGTCTTAAAAAAAATTTTTTTTTTATAAGAAATTTGTAAGGTATTCCTTGTAGCATTTTACACACAACAGCTCTTCAGATAGTCATGTGATACACTTTTATGGCATTAAATTTCTCCACAGGGTAATGAAAAGGCCCTCAAATTATGATATGAAAAATTTCAAAGTTTTGCTTTTACATTTAGTGTGTGTTGATTCACAGGGCCGGTGTGTCAGAGGTGGGGACAGTTTGCTTTTGAAATAGCCAAATAAAGTACCTGGTAAATTATGCTTCCTTTTAGCATCAGTTTCCAAAAAAAGAACTAAGTATAGTTGTGTTATTTGTTGTTTTTTTTTAAAAGAAACTTCTTCACTGTCTTTTGGCAATTTCTGCTTTGCGAAAATCCTGAGCACAGTCTATTTAAAGGTGCTACTTATCTGCTTCAGATAAACTTATTTTTAAAATTTCCTTAGTTTACAATCCTATTCTATTTAAACAGTATAGTAATATTAAACAAAATTTTATATCCGAGTAACACATGGTTTTTAAAAACATGCAATTATAATGAAGTTTATAACAAAAAGCAATAGTCTCCCATCCTGCTGTCTCCCAATCTGATCTGACTCAGTTTGAACTGTTTTTGTTTCTAGTTACTGCTCAGAGCCATGCCAATTATACTTTATTATATTTAGACTCTCTCTTTACACTTTTTTCTGGAGTTCATAATTTCCTATTCTAATTTGGACCAATTACTTTTGTAGACATGCAATTCAGTTGCCATCCTCAGATTTCATTTTATTGGGTTCAGATTTGTTTTGCTGTTTGTCTTCCACATCTTACATGCTCTTTGATTTCATCTTCATGGCGCTGAAATAGATCAACTGGTAACTTCATTATAAAGTATATGAAGTAAGTTTTCTGGTTTCATAGATTTCCAAAGCCACCTTTCTTTTGCTTTCACACTTGGGTATAGGATTATTTATGGAAAATAACTTTCTGTTAGAACTTTGGATTCATCATTCCATTGTCTTTCAGCATGTATAACTGACAGGCTGGTGCTATTCAAATTGTGACTTCTCTCCCAAGTTTCCTGTGTCTTTCCCTCTGAAAGAATCTAGAACTTTTATGCTCAATGTTTTGAAAGTTAATAATTTAGTGTACATGTATATCCTTTTAGGTAAGTGGTATAGTGGTGAAAAATGAAAGTGAGTTATACTGCCTGGACCCAAATCCTGTCCGCCACCTCCCAGCTGTGTGACCAGGCGAAATAATCTCCCTGGTCCTCACTCAAGGAGGATACATACCCTGTGTGCCTCTGAGGACTGTGAGAACTGAGATGCTCACTGCTGCAGGTGGTTGGAAATAGTCAGCTTTCCATAAACATTAGTGATCATTCTGCTCAACCTTCAGTAAAGTCTTCTAATTTGAAGATTCATGTCTGCAACTCTGAGGAACTATCTTTCCTTTCTTTGATAATGTCCTTCTGTTTGCTTTTCCTCTCTGAAAACAAGCCAGCCATCAGATTTCCTACATTGATTTCTCTTTTCTCCCCTATTTTCTCTTCTTGATGTTCTGGGAAGATTTCTTCAACTTTATATCCCAAGTTTCCATTGCCTTAATTATGTACCACACTCATTTTAAATTTCTGAGAACTATTCCTTATTATTCCTACTTTTAGTATTGTTTTTATTTCATATATGCAATATCTTTCCCAAGTCTCATTTTGAAAACTTGAAAACATACAGGTTGAAGGAATTACAATGGTGAACACCTGTATATCCCTCCCACCTAGATTCAATAATTTAAGACTTTGGTCATATTTGCTTTATTTATGTACAGATATCTGTGTGTGTGTGTATACCATTTACACATTTTTTTCTGGACCATTTGAATGTCAGTTGCAGATGTCCTAAATAGTTTTTGCATGTGACTTCTAGGAATAAAGACATTTGCCTACCTCATCATAATACCATGATCACAACTAATAAAATTAACAAAATCTCATATCATCTAATATAGAGTTCATATTCAAATTTCTCTATTGTCTCAAATGTATGCAAAATCTACCAAATATAAAATGTCCATGCTTTTCCACTCAGCGATTCCATCACTGCGTTGCATATATACCCCCACCACGTGTACAAAATGAAGTACACACAAGAACATTCACTGCAACACTGCCTATGAGAGCAGAAGATAAGAAACGGCCTAACTGTCCATTAATATGGGATTGGGTTAAACGAACTGGAACCAAACTATGGAATAAATATCAAATAGCTGACTCTGAAACCAAACTATGGAGTAAGGATCAAACAGCTGTTTAGAATCAGCATGTTTAGAAATGAAGTATTCTGATATGTACTAATAAAGATAAGTTAAATTTAACTGGAAGAGATTCTAAGTACTGCATGTAGTATATCACCAGTTGTATTGAAACAAAGTGATGGATGTTTGCAAACTGGTAATTAACTCTGAGGGGCAAAAGAGAAACTGGGAAAAGTAATTGCCTCTGGAGAAGTGACTTAGGTGACAGGTGGCAGGGAGGGCAGTTTAGTTATCAAATACTCTTAATTTTGAATTTCGTGTTCATGTTACATAATTAAAAAGTCATTGCCTAATATCAATGAATATTTAACCCCATATAGCAGTGGTTCTCAACCAAGGGTGATTTCGCTCCTCTGGGGTACATGTGGCCGTATCTGGAGACATGCTTGGCTGTTACAGCTGGAAGTGGGGATAGTACCATTGGCATCTAGCAGGCAGAAGCCACAGATGCTCTTAACCAGCCAGTGCACAGGTCAGCGGGCTTCCCTGGTGGCTCAGCCGTTAAGAATTTGCCTGCAGTGCAGGAAATGTGGGTTCCATTACTGGTAGGGAAGATTCCCCTAGACAAGGAAATGGCAATCCACTTCAGTATTCTTGCCTGGGAAAGCCCATGGACAGAGGATCCTGGAGGGCTACAGTCCATGGGGTCACAACTTAGAGACTGAACAACAGGAGTCAGCACAACAGTGATCTGGCCCAAAATGCCAACAGTCCTGAGGATGAGAAACCCTGCTGTAGAGCAGTTCTTCTGGATGGTAAGGTTTGAGAAGAGCTAAGCAAGACTAAAGGAAGAGACAAAAAGTCATGGGCCTATGCCTGTGTTCAAATCACTGTGGCTTTAAGATAATTCATATTTCTGTGTAGGAGGATGGTTGGAAAGGTCCAAAATGCTCTTGTTTACACAGCTAATTCTAGACTGGTACAGGATCAAGCATCTGTAACCTTAGTTGGTGTTAATAATTTTAACCGCTGTAAACAGTAGCAAAGTCACTGTAAGAATGAGGTCAGACTAAAGGTCATGAATTCTAGGACTTTAATCTCTACACACAGCACATGGACAAGAATGTGCATGCATTGCAGCATTGTTTGTAATGGAAAATACAGGAAACAACCTAAATAGGGAACTGGTAGAGTAACTTATGCTATATCTGTACAGTGGCTACTATGCAGCCATATCTCTAATGATTTCCAAGATACCATTAACTTTAGGGACTTCCCGGGTGGTCCAGTGGTTAGGGCTTTTTGCTTCCACTGTAGGGGGCATGGGTTCAATCCCTGGTCGGGGAACTAAGATCTCCTAGGCCGCGCTGCACAGCCAAAAGAAAAAAAACCAAACCCCAAAACAGCAGCTGTTTCTGAAGGTTGGGGCAAGGAACTTTTCACAGTATGCCCCTTTACATTTTTGTACTATGTGCATACTACTTTTTATACACACGGCTCTGCCTAAGTCAAGGAGTAAAATCAATGCGCTGTATAACTCTACTGCAATGCATAATACAAGGAGAATGAAATATATATTGCAATAAAGATGTAAAGGTATATGGAAACATAAAAGTTGTAGATGTTGAATAACTGAAAATGTTGAGAGGAGATGAGGAACTTCAAGCCATGCCTCAAATGAGGCACCAGTAATTTTGGTCATTATCAATAAACATCCTTTTTCCTGATACTTAAGGTTTCGAACAGAGGACAGTTGGGGTATTTGTCCTGTGACTAGGTCAAACATGCAAGTGAGGTATTCCCAGATGGCGATAAAAGAAAGCCCGCTTATGAACAGCCTAGTGGGTTGGCATGCTTACGACTTGGTCAGCCTGCTTGATAGAAGATGAAATGGAGGAGTGGAAGCCAGGTATTACAGTCCTGGCTTTGCCACTATTAATTCAGTGTGACTTTAGATAAGTGAACTTCTGGATCTATTGTCTATCTATAAAAGTGAGAGTATAGCCCCTAAAAGTCAAATTTGAAAAATCAAATGGATAATTCCTACTCTTAAAGGAAAAAATTTCATAAAAATATGGAAAAGTATTCAGCTTTCCCATTAAGCAAAAGAAATACAAATTTGAGATTTTATACCTGTGGAGACAACAACAAAATCAACATACCATACCACTGAAATTGTTAAAATCAGTACAGACATTAATATCTGTAATTTACAAAGCAGTCTGGAAAATATGGCATGTTTACATAACTGAACCATGGAGATAGTCCTACCCTTTGACTCAGTAACTGTACTTCCCAGGAACTGGGATACTTAATGGATACATACATATATATATATATATATATATATATATACACACACACACACACACACACACACACACACACACACGAAGATATTAATTCATTTGAATGTTGTAATAATAAAAGAAAAAATCTAGGCAAATGGTTTAATATGGGAACCTCAGCTTGAAATATTGTACATCTTTGAAAACCATTTTGAACACTAGAAATGTTAAAAAGAAAATGCTACTCTGTTCAATGTATACAGAAATAATATACAAATATAAAATAATTTCACTTAGAAGGAAGAAGTATGGGTATCCTATTTAATCAGCATTTAATATTTTTAAACTGGCTTGTAAATTCTAATAAAAAGAACTTAAGAATGAATTTGAGGAATTCAATCATTTGACCTCTGAGGTCTGTGATTCTTTATTTCTGTGAGGAAATTTAGTGGACAAGATAATAGTGGCTCAGATAAACCTTCAGAGTAGACAAGACTCTGGTACAGCAAGCTGAGGCCCCTGCAATTTGGAGACAGGGACATATAGTGGGTTTTTCTCTTCCTCTTATACATTACTCAGGTATGAACTGAATTTTGTGTGATTTATTAAAAAAAATTATTTTAGATATATAGTACATCTATATCCACATCTGAGTAGAAAAGCTCAAGAGTGATGAGAAAAGATGTAAAAAGGATAAGCACAGATATTAGAACAGGGAGGAAACCTGGAGACAAGTCTAGTACAACCTCATTTTATATCAGTGTTTTTCACTGATGTTTTGAAAGGAAACATGATATTATATGTAGAGAAAATGCAACTTGGAGAAGATATGGAAAAAAATAGTAATGGAGGGGAGGGAGGGAAAAAGGTAAAGGCAGCAAATAAAATACTGTACATCTGTGTGTATGTGGATGATAATGGGGATGAAGGCCGCCACCACAGGGTAAGAAGTGGCCACTGAGCCCAAAAGGGAGCTGCGCTGGATTTCACACATGTGTTTATGTATCTCTCCTGGTATTTAACTATCCTGTTCTAAGTACAGATCTTACTATCAGACTTACTCTTCTAACTCAATGAAAGTATAGCCTTTCAAGTCTGAAAGATTAATGCTAATAAACTAGACCTTTAACCATAGAATGCTGGTTTTTTTTTTAAAAAACTACAGAAATGGGTATCACATTGGCTTTTTCTGGTTTCTACATAAAGAAGGATGTTGAAAGATTATTTAGATAGTACTGACTTTTTCTCCTCAGAGCTCATTTTTAGGCATCAATTGTTAATTTCCAAATGAAAAATTTTAAAATCTTATAATAAATTCACATGGAAAACACATTTTTCCCATATAGCTTCAGAAGGACTTTGCATTGGTTCATTCTATCTGTACGACTTGGTGCATGTATGTACTCTCAGAAATCAAATTTTATCTAAACTTGATATAAATCAAATTTTATATAAACTTCTGAGATGAGGCTCTCTGAAACATTCGCAAAACTCTTATTTTAAAGGTCTGGCTTTAGTGCCATTGGTATGCTGGTGGCCACACTATTTTGTGTCCAGAGGGTACTACTCACTTTGCTTCTATGTTTGACAGAATTTACTGATGAAAAAAAGCTGATGAAGGACAAGTTAGTGCTTGTCTAAGATGGGATTTTGCCTTGAGCATTGAACAAATCAGATTTTAAAAGTAAAGTTCAACTAAAAGAAAAAAAAAGTAAAGTTCAACTTACATCCCTTTTTTGATGTTATACAATATTTGGCTTACTGGCACATGTTAAAAAAAGCAAGGCTTTACTTTTAATGACTATCAAGCAACTTATTTAGTTCTACTTCAATAAAATAAGGACTATATAAAGCAATTTATCTTTTTCCCCCTTGTTAGACTTCAACATCTTGATAACCTTATATTAAATCACAACCTCATTTTACATATTTCAACAATAGTGTGTAAACTAGTCTTTTGTTAACTGATTTGTATCTTACTATTTATAAAATGTTTATGGCAACTTCTGAATTATTTTCAATTAATAGTTGGTACCAAACATTTAGGTTTCAGGCTGTATTTAGTTTCCCTTCTCTCTCTTACCCATCCTACTCCTAACAAGTGGTTAATAGTTTATTTAAAACAATTCCACTTTAAGAATATTTTCTACTTAGAAAAATCACAGAGCAAGACCAAGATTACTAGGAAGACCTTAAAGAAATGTGTTAAAAGCTTAGAAGCAAAGTATAGGAGGAATAATAAAAGCTTAAAACCAAAAGGTTTTTAACAAGATGGAAGAAGTTAATCATAAGTATTCAAGAATCATATCAGCACACATTAACATATCACAACTAAGCATTTATTACACTATTTTAGAAGAGAAGTAATTGCAGTGGTATTTCAGAAGCTATATCTTTTTTAATGTAATATATGCTCATAAACTCTAAACAGTATTTTAAAATATACAATCTCTCCAAAAGAAAATATTCAACTAAAGATAGATAACTTTTAATGTAAGCAAAATGTTACAAGATTTTTTAAAATTAAAGTCATCATCTGATTTTCACAACGCATGTACAGAAATTTGCAAACTTTCTGTACAGAGAAGTATAACCTCTACTCTTGAGCGAGGCGTTCAATGACACGTCGATAATCTTCCACAAGTTCCTGAAAGCTTTCTTCCAGCTGTTCATGTTGCATGCTTATTTCTATCTGGTTCATCTGGTTTGTCAGTTCTTCCGGTCTGAGACATTTTCTCATTTTAGCAAGATCTCTCTGTTTTTTCTAAGTAACAAACACAATCATTGGTTAGACTAAGAAAACTGATATAAGAAAATATGTCTCCAGTGTTAAAAATAATAGTAGTAGGAATATGCCCAAATCTATCCCATACATTTTAAAGGAAGCTTAAAAATAATGTTAAGATGAATTACAAACCCTCTAAAAAGAGGGTTCAAAAGACATGGAATTTGTATCAATTAATGGTAAATATAGGTATGTGAATGACAACCCCCTCTCCAAAGCATAATAAAGAATTGGCCAGTACAGACACTCAAATATTTCTTTAATAAATAAGGTACTGTAACTGAAGGAAGACAACAGTGAGATTAAGTGCTATTATTTCATTGATTTAATAATTAATTACATTAATCTTGATTCCAAGCTGGCTTCTTCTGCCACTACCATTTCTGAGTTCCTTTACCCAGCGATGTATTTATAGACCACATATTAATTTTACCATAAACTGTTGGGAGAGTTTCAAGAAGATAAGCCAAAAACTGTCACACTTTAAAAAACAGTATTAACTAGCATTTATTGAGTCTCTACTGTCTAGACATACATTATCTTATTAAACCCTCTCCATTTCACTGATGAAATGGTAGGAAACTACCATTTCTCAGGAAACTGAGATTTGCACCACCCTAAGAAGCTGGTAACAACTTTTAGACAGGTCACTATCGGAACAATACTGTTGGTAATGCTGAGGATGGGACTGGAGGGGACTAAGTTAGCAGTTAGTTTAAGAGTTCAAGAGACGATGAAAGCCTAGACCAAGTCTGCCTAGTAACAACAGAGATGGAAGGTACTGAACAGATTTAGGGAAAGAAAACATTACATGATGTGGAGAAAGAATGCAGAATGACTCCAAGATTCCTAGGTAGGTGGCAATACTGCATTATATAAAACACTAATATATGAAACTTTCATACATTTTAGACTTCCCTGGTAGTTCAGCTGGTAAAGAATCCACCTGAAATGCAGGAGACTCAGTTTTGATTCCTGGGTCGGGAAGCTGGAGAAGGGATAGGCTACCCACTCCAGTATTCGGGCTTCCCTGGTGGCTCAGATGATAAATAACCTGCCTGCAATGTGGGAAACCTGGGTTCGATCCCTGGGTTGGGAGGATCCCCTAGAGAAGAAATAGCTACCCACTCCAGTATTCCAACCTGGACAATTCCATGGACAGCGGAGCCTGGCAGGCTACAGTCCACAGTCGCAAAGAGTTGGACACAACTGAGCAACTTTCACTTTCATACATTTTGGATAAACTGTTCTAGATTATATCAATCCTCTTTCATTTAAGCATTTAATAAAGGCTAACTTTATATAGAGATCAGAAATCACATATATTAACTCATGTAGTCCTAAAAACTATGAGACAGGTACTATAACTCTCTTCAATTGATAAAGAAAAAACAAGGGGCAGGTGTTAACTAACTTGTCATAGAGGCAGGAAGCTGAGAAGCCAGGATCCAACCACTAACAATCTAATCAGAAGTCCGTATTCTGAATTCCTATATAACCGCCTACCAAATACAATTAAAAAACAAAACAAAACCCTGAAAACAGTATCTTAACTCCATCCTAAAAACTAGTAAATGTCTCTCAAAGGAAACCCTAATAGTTTTGGAATATAAGACATGCAGTGCTTCTCAAACTTAAATGTGCACAAAGATCAACTGGGAACCTTGTTAAAAGGCAGGTTCTCGTTCAGTAGTTCCGGGGTGGGGTGAGATTCTGCGGTTCTAAAAAACGCTCCTGGATGATGTTAATGTTGCTGATTTAGTGTGTGTTTGTGTGTGTGGCTGCACTGCTTGGGGGATTCTTAGTTTGCCAACCAGGGATTGAACCCATGGCCCCTGCAGTGGAAGCACAATCTTAATCACCGGAGCTGGACCACCGGAGAATTCCCAATGCTGCTGATCTTCTAATCACACTGTGAACAGTAGTTCTAGAGAAGTGATGAAAATTCAGATTTATTATTCCCAAGGCATGGAAGGACAGTATACTCCTTACTCTTCAATCATGTAGATAATAAATGCTTTGTTTCTGCTGTGAAAGTTACTTTTTTTTTGCCAAGAGGCACAACTGCCTCTTGGCAGCACCCAAGTTAAGGAAACAGCTCAGGAACTAAAAGGTAATGCATCCAAAAATTATCATGGTATGTAATAAGAAAAAAATTATTCTTCTAAACTGCTAACCACTTATAACATTTATAAAATAATCTAATCCCATTGCTTGAATATGCCTCCAATCATATTAAATTCTTGTATACAACAGAACCATCATTTTAATTCTTAAATATTGTTAACTATCAATTCTGCTGCAAATAACCTACAGAATGAATCATGTGCCGGAGACATACTATTTTATTTTTATTTTTTACATGTATCCTTTATTTTTTATTGTAACAAATTCAAGAAAGACTTTTTTCTTTACATTATCATGTTGGTTTTGCCATACACACTGACATGAATCAACATACTGTTTTAAATTACTAACTTGTTTTAAAACTCAACATTAAGAAAACTAAGATCATGGTATCTGGTCCCATCATGGCAAACAGAAGAGGAAAAAGTGGCAACAGTGACAGATTTTATTTTCTTGGGCTCCAAAATCACTGCAGACAGTGACTGCATCCCTGAAAGTAAAAGATGCTTGCTCCTTGGAAGGAAAGCTAAAACAAAACTAGATACCCTACTAAAAAGCAGAGACACCACTTTGCTGACAAATGTATGATGTGAGAGCTGGACCATAAAGAAGGCTGAGCACTGAAGAACTGATGCTTTTGAACTGTGGTGCTAGAGAAGACTCTTGAGAGTCCCTTGGACTGCAAGATCAAACCAATCAATCCTAAAGGAAATCAACCCTGAATATTCATTGGAAAGACTGATGCCAAAGCTGAAGCTCCAATACTTTGGCGACCTGATGCAAAGAGCTGACTGACTCATTGGGAAAGACCCTGATGCTGGGAAAGATTGAAGGCAAAAGGAGAGGGCAGCAGCAGAGGATGAGATGGTTAGACAGCATCACTGACTCAATGGATATGAATCTGAGCAAACTCCAGGAGCTAGTGAACAACAGGGAACTGCAGTCCATGGGGTCACAAAGAGTCAGGCACAACTCAGTGGCTGAACAAAAACAACGGATCTCTTAAAGAGTGTTTACTTCCCCAGTTTAATCTCCCCCTTCACTGCCACCTTCAGTTTCATTGTCAGTTTTTCAGATGGATGTCAGAATTAATGTCTATTATAATTTTTATTGACATGGCAGTACATCTCTGAATTAAATTTAAGAGCTCTAAGTACCTAGGAATAAAAAATACATGTACTAGCTTTATGGAAAACTATGAAACTATTATAGAAGTTCCTCATGAGCATGTAAACTATGGTTCAGTTTTTAAAATAAGTTATTTGAGCTGTTTGTTTTATTGATTTTAATATTCCTAAAACCGTGTATGTATACTTACTGCTTTGTATATGTGTGAAATATTATAAATTCATCTTTTAAACTGTGTTTAAAAAAAACTTAAAAAAATAAACTGATTGGGGATCACCTCTATCAGCAAGTGACTTACATTGGGAGTACAAACGAAATACTGAAAGACAGAACTCCATACGACTGGAATAGACCTCCTATACGCGCAAAAGAAACTTCCCCCTCCAAAAACAAACAAAAAATTAATTCCTTCATTGATTAAGGCTGTGGATAATTTTAATTAATGCAGAAAAATTAAAGATCATATTAATGTCAGTTTATTTATGTAAACATTTGGCTTTAACACATACAATGTGTTAAAAGGTCCAAAAGACAACTCTTTCTTCTTGCCTAGTTTTCAGAGATTCCAAGGTTTACAAACATCTAAAAAATTCCACCACCTCCAAGAGCACCTTAATTTCTATCTGCTCAACCAGTCTCTTTTGTGAAGTATAGAAATAAGGTCCTTTTGCAAGAATTTAAAAATAATAATGGTGTGGAGACATATAACAAGTACTAAGACTTATCGAAAGGTTATCTTTAAAAACATGCATACTGTATTGTATTTCTTTCTCTTCAGTTCCTCACTATGGAAGTATTTCCATTTTAGAGAAGAGAAGCCTAATATCCAGATTTTAATAAACTGTCAAGACACACAATTTATAAAGGTAAAACTAGATGCCAAAATTGAGTTCTAATTCCAAATTCAATGCTATTATAACAATGATTCTAAATTTTATACTTGCAAACCAATTATGAATTAAAATATGCCTATGAAACAACATAAAAATTTAAATGCTAAAACCAAGCAGCTGTACCAACTTTTTTTTTAGTCAAATTGTTCAAATTTATCTTTTCTTGAACACCTGAAAATTACTTCTGTACTAAAGAATTTCTTTTTGTGCTTTTAAAATGATTCTAGTTAATACAAATTATTTTTATCCCTTCTTGGCACAGATACAAATAAATTATCAGTACTTAAAGAACTTTTGAAGTAAGGTAGAACTACTTCTAATATCTACCCCCCAAAATTAGTGGGACAGTGTGACTAAACTGATATGAAAATTTGAGCCCCTAAAAAAACGCAGCACAAAATTGGTGGACTTTGCTATCAATAAACAATTCCATTCCTCTGTAATAACTTATGACAATCTAAGTTACACTTTCTTATCAAAAAATGTTGTTAAAGTAAAACATAATACTAATGCATATATATGGAATTTAGAAAGACGGTAACAAGATCCCTGTATTCGAGACAGCAGAAGAAACGCAGATGTATAGAACAGTCTTTTGGACTCTATGGGAGAGGGCAAGGGTGGGATGATATGGGAGAACGGCATTGAAACATGTTAATCATCATATGTGAAATCAATCGCCAGCCCAGGTCTGATGCTCAGGGCTGGTGCACTGGGATGACCCAGAGAGAGGGAATTAGGAGGGAGGTGGGAGGGGGGTTCTGGAAGGGGAACACATGTATACCTATGGCAGATTCATGTCAATGTATGGCAAAACCAACACGATAATGTAAAGAAAATTAAAATTTAAAAAAAAAAAGTAAAACATAAATTCTAGATTCCAAACTTTTCCCATCTGGCATATATTTTAAAGACTTTTAAAAAATTCAAAATCACACTCAGTATTAAGCAATTTTACTTTATTCTTAAATATAATGTTGCATTTGAGAATGCTGTGATAGCACAGCACAGTGTATAAGTATCAGCTTGGAATGACAAATTGGAGAAAACTATCTGCATACATTCAACAAAGAAATCTTCTAACTTCCCATGCATATAGGGGATTCAACTATTCCTAGGCTTTTACCAAGTTTGTGGTAGGTTTTCTACCACATTGTGGGTATCAACCCAGATCAAGATTTCTTGGTTTTCTCAATGAGACAGAATACTGGATCACTAAACTCGTTAAAACTGACATACTATAAATAGGGTTTGAGCAAGTATCCAAAGAATTTAATATTTTGTATGAGTACAAGGATGGGGATACCGATTTTGGCTGTTAAGAATTTAAATATTTTGGTCGTCTTTTAGACAGGTGAGAATACTTAATAATATAAAAAAATTCATTATTCTTCTTAAGCGTAGACAATACTTGCTTTTATGAGCTACAGATATTCCCATTATTTGGCATAACTTCATGACTGCTATTTATACTTAGAAATCATCTTTTATTTGCTGCATCTCCCTATATAAAATGTCAAGTATCTGAGATACATAATTTAATAAATTACTAAAACAGTTTAAATACTCTTAAATGTTGTCATGCTAACATTTAATTATATTGTTCTATATGCCAAATTTCATCATAAAGAAATTTTCCAGCTAACAAATGAAATGGCACTATGAATAAAAAAATACATGAATTCCAGACACAAGGATTTATAGTTCAGGCAAATAATTATTTTCATATTGAAAATGTGCTATGTTTAGAATTATAATAACAAATTAAGAAATACAGTTGCACTGCAAACAAGATGTGACAAAGGAAAAAAGCTGAGATTCAACGAGGAGTAGTGCGACCCTATATACCATTAACATTCAAAAGACTGGCTCTATAAAACAGAATCTATGATAAATAAGACTTGGATTAATTTAGAAAAATCATAACTATGCACTTGATATATTAATTACTCATTATTAACTGACTTTCTCCTTAAACCTTAAGACAGACTCTAGGTATAGCATATACAAATGCGGCACCCAGTAGTTAGTTGTTGAATA
Source organism: Antilocapra americana (assembly GCA_007570785.1). NCBI lineage: Eukaryota > Metazoa > Chordata > Mammalia > Artiodactyla > Antilocapridae > Antilocapra > Antilocapra americana. The sequence goes on along the minus strand of ML660200.1, from coordinate 47,474,621 downwards.
AATAAATGAATATTCTCTCCAATCAGATTACTGCCCAGCTACAAGACTCACAAATCTTCCTCCACACAAGCTGGCATGGACAATATCTACCTTATTAATGGCCAGTAGATGAGGGGACCAGACCTGATCTAGGAGGGGAATATTTTTGAGTCAAAAAAAAAAAAAAAAAAAGCAGGGGGTAAAGGAGCAAGAATGACGACAAAACAAGTAAACAACACTAAGTTGCGATTTCAGCTATGGTCAAGTACAGGGGTTACAAAAGGCAACCAAGGCCATGTTTAGGAAGAGAGAAGCAAATGTAAGCAGAATATAGGGACAAATAAGAAAACAATGGAAAAAAACAAACAAGATAATTTGTTAGGGAAGATTCTTGGCATTCAGTTTTTTAAAAGATACATACAAATGAAAAAAATAACCAGGAGTAGACTATCCTTGGGATTAGTTATTAAGTGAATGGAAACATCTATAGTTTACACTGGAAAATTATGACAGGGAGAATTCTTATAACTAACTGGAAGAATCTTTTCACTTTTGTGAAAGTTAATTTAGCAGAATGATTTGGACTCTCCCATACATTGGCATTTGCTAGATTTTCTTCATTTTCAACAGTGACAAGAATAATGTTTAAGACTCTTCGAAGTCCTACCTTATATGGGCTAATTAGTCTTCTTTTAATATCCAGTCTATAGCTTCTGTATTGTTCAGCATCACTCATGTCAGTTACCAGTAGTCGAAGAATTTCATAAACCCGTCTAGCATGTTGCTAATAAACCAAAGAAGAACATGAACATTTCAAATTGCAAACAGTAACACTTATCCCAAAAGAACACATCATATACTGAATATCTCCCATAGGCCAGAAATTATGCTTGGTGCCAGACAAAAAGCAATATAAGATATAGTCTCTGCCCTCAGGAAGGCAAGCCGTCTACTGTGTAACACAAATGAATGAGGTATGGTCAATTTCAGGACAGGAATGTGCACAGGACATTATGGCAGCACAGCCTGAGAATGGGGGAATAAGGCTGGAGTGAATGTTAAAGGAAAGGGAGGGCACCATGTGTGTGTGGGTGTCTCACGCACACACGTGCAGAAGTCGTCTGACACTGCTGGGACACAAAATGAAAAACACCGCAAGTAAATCAGCTACATGAGAATGGTAGCAAAGGAAGGGTAAGGAGACCAAATGGAAAGCTCAGCTATTAAATCAGGCAAAATATGATGACACGAACAGTAATACTAAGGGGACAAGGGTTCTAGAAATAAAGAGAAGGAAGACTGACTGTGGAAGGGGGTATGGAATGACAGTGAGATTTTCACAGAGTAGGAGAGATTTAGGAGGCAGAAGGACATATAAATCTGAAGAAAATGCTAGACTAAGGATTTAAGCAATATCAATATACAGGGCAAGAGTTTAAACCTTAAAACTGGTTAATGGTTAAGACAGTCCCAGGAAAACATACACAGTGAAGACGGGGGTGGGGGGTGGGGAGTGGGGGGAGAGGTCAGAGCCCTGTAGTATAGTGCCAGTTAACGAGGAAAGAAAAACAGTAAAAAAAAAAAAAAAAAATGAGAAAACTCAAGTTGTGGCTAACACTGAAGCCAAAGGAGCAGGCCTATAGTTTTCCTATTTCTGTCATTCCACTTATGTATTTATTGGGAGTGAGGAAGAGGTCAGGTATACATAGGTTGGGAAGATAATACTGAACTTTCTGGAAGAAACACCTGAACTGAGCTGAAAAATATACTACCTGGCCAGGCAAACATGACGAAACAGGAGAAGGGGGTATCAGGGCAAAGGGAATAGTTGATATACAGGTACATAAAAGGAGTAAAGTTGTAGCACAGTTGGGAAAGGACAAGAGGTTCAGTAGAGCCAAAGCATATGGGAAAGTGGGAGGAAGCTGAGGCGAGCAAGGCAGGCACGGGTCAGACGATGATGGTGTCTGTATGCCATACTGAGGAGCTTTAATCTCAGCAATAATGTGTTCATATTCTCTCTCTCTTAAAAGCTGAGCTGTTAAGTAAATTCTAGCTAATTAAAGGTTTAATACAGTCTGAGATAGAAATTATCTGAAAACTGTATTTTATCTTAAAACCATGAACCTATTAAATTTTTATGCAGGAGAAGATGGAAAGTTTCAATTCAAATTAAGTTGTTTGTTGAAGGTCAGTGACCAGTGACGTTTGGCATAGTTTTGGATCTCAGGAGGAAAATCTGGATTGCAGATGTAATAGATGAGCTCTCTCAGGCAGAACTGTAGAATGAGAAGAAATGAGGATTGGATAAAAAAAACTCTGGGGAAGAATTATATTTAGGGAGCATACAAAAGTGTAGAAGCCAGTGACAATATCTCAAAAAAAGAAGCACAGTGGTTAACTGAAAAACTAGGAACTGTAGTGCCTTAGAAGCCAAGGGAGGGGAGGTCAAGGGTACCAAGTGCTAGTCCTCATTCCTGGAATACTCTTCATCCCTCATACTTTTATATTCCAAAACCTACCCAGTGTTCAAGGCTTAGATCAAATGTATCCCCACTATGATACATTCTGATACATATTCTGATTTCTTGCTAATGTAAATATAATAATTTCCTCTGAATTCCTGTATTATTTGTCTGTACTTACCTTAAGATATTTATTACTTTAAAATCCAAACAAATACATCTATCTAGAAGTATAAAAAGTGAAAGTTACATGTTTTATTCCAATCCTCCTCCCATCAATATAGTCTCCAGGGGCACTAACTACTTAACCAGTTTAAATAAACATTTTCTTGTTATACTTAATGCAGCCAAGAAATCAATTATCTTTCCACTCTATTAATGAGAAATTTGAGGCACAAGGAAGTAAACTAAATTGCCCTGAGAGCAAGTGGTAAAGCCAGATTTGATCCTGAGCAATCTGGCTTCAGGGCCTGTATTTTTTTTTTTTTTTTTTGCATGTGGGATCTCAGTCTTAGTTCCCTGACCAGAGATCAAACCCATGCCTGCTGCAGTGGAAATGCAGTCTTAACCACTGAACCACCAGGGAAGTCCCAGGGCCTGTATTCTTAACCACTGCTACTTCCTACATATGTATTCTTAATGTATTTGCAACATGTAAATTATGTACTTAAGTTATTTTTTCAAAATTTAAATGTTTTCCTTCTACAGAATAAAAATACCTTATTTATTTTGAACTTCTGTTGAGCCTCTATTGCCATATCTTCACTGAATCCTTGCATTAACTTTTCCCGGGAAAAACAGGGCAAATCTTGACAAAACTTCACAAGCACAAAGTCTCTCAATTTCACATAGCTTTTGGATGGATCTTCCGCTAAAGAAAGAAAGCAGAATAACATTTCCCTTACCCAGCATAACTTATTCATCATCTGCAACTGCAGTATACACACTAACCTTAGAAAGGCAAATATTCTTCAATGAATTATATAATACAAAAGTTACAATATGAAAGACTATAAATCAAATAATAGCACTATCTTTGTCAAATAAAGTTATAGGTACAATCCTTTTGCAAATAATACATATATATTATTTGTGAAATTAGAACTACTCCTTTTCAAATATAAATTTTTGACTAGTTTATCATATATACCTCAGATTTATTTTCAGTTAAAGCAGCTGTATACACAAGAGATTCAAGTTGGCATAATCAATTCCAAAAGCCATTTCCTGATAGCTAAGGGTTCCAAAGCTAAGTTTATAACTCCCTTATTTTAATCTAATAAACTTAAAAGTCTTCTATGCTTCTTTAACCCAATTTTTAAAAAGTTACTCCTTTTACAAAATACTTTTTCATTTAGAGAATATGATATCTGAATAGCATAGATCTTCCTTTATGTTTGTCTATGTTATCTACACTAGACTAAGTAGTGGACAAGGAAGATACCAAAACATGATAGCAGAAAACACACTGCACAGTCAGAGAACGTGAGTTTGAGTCCTAGTCCTGTCATTCACAGACGAAGGACTTGAGGCAAATTATCTCATTTCTCTGAGCCCTCATGTTCTTATTAGTAGATGGTATAAACAAAGAATGCTGAAGTCTGAGCTAGCTTATGGGTCATAAAACAGTTTTATTACATTATCAATTTTCTACCAACTGTTCAATGCAACCCCTGTCAAAATCCCAGCCAGCTTTTTTTATTGCAGAAATTAACAAACTCATCCTAAAATTGATATGCAAGGAAATCAGAATAGCCAAAACAACCTTGAAAAAAGAATAAATGTTAGAGGACTCACATTTCCTGATTTCAAAATTTACTCCAAAGCTATAGTAATCAAGACTGTGATACTACTATAAAGATGGCCATGTAGGTCAATGGGACCGAGCTGAGAGTTTAAAATAAACCCATACATTTTTGGTCCATTAATTTCTGAGAAGGGTGCCTTGACAATTCAATGAGGGAAAGAATGGTCTTTTAACAAATGGTACTTGAACAACTGGATCTCCATAAGCAAAAAGAATGAAGTTGGTTGAACCCCTTTCCTCACACAATACACAAAAATTAACTCAAAATAGATCATAGACCTAAATGAAAATAGAGGAGTAAATCTTCATGACCTTTGGTTAGGCAATGGTTTCTTAGATAACAGAACCAGAGCACAAGCAACTAAGGAAAAAGTAGATAAACAGGGCTATATAAAAATTTATAACTTTTGTGCTTCAAGTGATAACCTTTAAGAAAATGACAAGATAACTTATAGAATGGGGTAAAATATTCCCAAATCATATATATGATATGTAACTGTAACCAGACTTTCTATATAAAAAACTTTGTAATTCAATAAGAAAAGGTCAAATACCCACCACCCAATTAGAAAATGGGCAAAGAATCTAAATAGGAATTTCTCAAAAAGATATAAACACAGACAATAAGCACATGAAAGGATGTTCAACATTATTAGCCATAGGGAAATGCAAATCAAAACCACAATGAAATACCATTTCTTGTCCACTAGGATGACTAGAATAAAAAAGACAATAACAAGAATCAGCAAAGATGTGGATAAACTGAAACCCTCATGTACCTGCTGGTAGAAATATAAAATGGCACAGCCACTTTGGAAAATAGTCTGGTGTTTCTTTAAAATGGGAAACATAGTTACTAGATTTTCCACCATTTCCACTCTTAGGTATGTACCCAAGAGATATGATAACACAAGTCCACACAAAAAAATCTGTACATGAATATTCATAATAGCATTATTTAGAAGAGCCAAAAAGTGGAAACAACCCAAATGTCCATCAACTGATGAATGGATAAAAATGTAGTATATCCATACAATGGAATAGTATTTGGGCAATAAAAATAAAATACTGATGGATGCTACAAGGATGAACCTTGAAAACATCATGCCCAGTGAAAGAAGTCAGTCATTTTATTGTATGATTCCAATGTCCAAAATAGGCAAATCTACAGAGACAAAAAGTAGATTAACGGCTGTGTAGCACTGGTTGGGGGTTGGAAGGGTAGGGAAATAAGAGCAAAGAACTGACTACTAATGAGTACTGGGTTTCTTCTTGGGAGAATGAAATACTCCAAAATTAGGTTAAGGTGATGGCTGCACTGTAAACATGTTTTTCAAAAACTGTACACTTTAAATAAGAGGACTGTATGACATGTTAACTATATCACAATAAAATTTTTATATAAAAAGAGTCTGAGCTAAAGGTAATGTTTTATGATTGAGTCATTCATTCATTCAGTCTATATGTACTAAATACTGTCTTAACACTTCTATGCAGCACTCCACATACATGTAATTATTAAGTAACATATGACTATGGCTTTAAGGTGGTAAAGTGAAATTCTGTCATGGCATTGATTTGGTATGAAAGTATGATTAGGAATAGACAGAAAATGAGATCAACAGTAAACCACATAACAAATGCAGACCTACAGAAAATCACGAAATAAACATAACACTGTAGTTAGTTACTCTAATTCTTCAGTCTTTTCTTTATTAATCTGGTCACCTCATGCAGTTATACAAGTCACCAAGAAACATGAAGGACATTCTGATTACTCTCCTAGGTGCTGCCACCAGTGTTTTTTCTTTTCAACTACTACAATAACCTCCTTGTTTTCCTCACTTGTACTCTGCAGCTTCATAAAATGTAAAATGGACTGACACAAACCTAAATTAAAACCATTCAAGTGTACCAATGTAACTGTAATGTGCGTCTCAAAGAAAGGGAAGAGAGAGGACAGCTGAGGAAATACTGGCCAAAAACTTTCCAAATTTGATGAAAAAGTTTTTATCTATACATGCAGGAAGCTCAACAAGCTTCAACTAGGAAAAACACAATGTTACATATCTAAATACATCATAATCAAACTTCAATGTGAACTGAATGAAATGAAAGCACAATTTTATGAAAATTTATATGATCAGTAAAACCAGTACTTGTATTTATATAATAATATTTAAGTATTAATTATTTAGATAACTCTTTTATTTGAAAAAAAGGACATCAAATCAATAAGCTAAGTTTCAATCTTAACTAGAAACGGTAAATCAATTTCAAAGCAATAAGAAGAAAATAATAAAACTTAAAGTAGAAATCAATGAAGTAGAAAACAAACAAAAATTTTAATGAAAACACACCAAAACGATTCTGAAAAAGAACACAACGGACTTTAATTTCTTGATTCAAAACTCAACATAAAGGTCAAGGCTCTAGCACTGTTTATAACAGCCAGGACATGGAAGCAACCTAGATGTCCATCAGCAGACGAATGGATAAGAAAGCTGTGCTATGTATACACAATGGAATATTACTCAGCCATTAAAAAGAATGAATTCGTATCAGTTCTGATGAGGTGTGGATGAAACTAGAGCCTATTATTCAGAGCGAAGTAAGTCAGAAAGAAAAACACCAGTATAGTATATTAACGCATATATATGGAATTTAGAAAGATAGTAATGATAACCCTGTATGTGAGACAGCAAAAGAGACACAGATGTATAGAACAGTCTTTTGGACTCTATGGGAGAGGGCGAGGGCGGGATGATATGGGAGAACGGCATTGAAACATGTAAATTATTACATGCGAAACGAATCGCCAGCCCAGGTTCGATGCATGATACAGGGTACTCACGGCTGGTACACTAGGATGACCCAGAGGGATGGGATGGGGAGGAAGGTGGGAGCGGGGTTCTGGATGGGGAACACATGTACACCCATGGCAGATTCATGTCAATATATGGCAAAACCAATACAATACTGTAGAGTAAAAAAAAAAAAATTAATTAATTAAAGTTAATGGGAGAAAAACTGTAAACTGAGAAGAAAAAAAAAAAGGTTGAGGCTCTGCTACCACTGGAGCCATGACACCCAAAGAGAGCAAAAGGAAGGCCACAAACGCTGGGTGAGGCAGTATTTGAGTCCCGAGGAGATCAACAAACCCATGGTCCACTGATTATGAGTTTGCAGCAACCAGCCCTAGTCTGTGTTGTCTAGATGCTCACCGAGAACAGGATTGTCTTCTGGGAGTGTGTGCCTCTGGGTCCCCGAGGCCCCTCTTCTCTGCTCCATTCCCACCCACCTGACCAAGGCCAGTACCCATTTCTAACTCTACTCATCAATCATTTGAAGAAATATCTGTTTAGTTTACAGCCCCCTGGCAAAAGAGGCTCCACAAATTCAACTTATGCATTTAACAGGCTAAACTTGACCTTACTGTTAAGGCAAAACACAGGCATACACAAAAAAACCCCTCAGTAATAAAACTACAATAAAAATATCAAGACAGTATGGTTCCAGCAGCACTACAGACACCGATGACTAGAGTTCAGAACAAATCTTTACATTTATGGTCAACCTATTTTGAACAAAGGTACCAAGGCAATTCAATAGAGGAAAGGATAGCCTTTTTAGCAAACTGCTGGAAAAACTGTATGATCACATGTAAAGATTAATTTAGAAACTGTCCGCACATAATGCACAAACTTTACTTAAAAACAGATCACAGACCTCAATACAAGAGACTGGGGATGGGGACTGACTGGGGACGGGCACTGTCTGCAAATGGACACGAGGGAACCTTTTTATGGTGACAGAAATATTCTAACACAGGCCACAAAACTAGGCAACTATACTAAAAATACTGAACTATATTTATACTTACAACGGATGAATTTAATGGTATGGAAACCATACCTCAATAAAGCTGCTTTAATTAAATCTCTACTAGGTGACAAACTCTTAAGCAAGCACCTCTTAAAAAAATTTTTTTGAAGTGCCAGTAGCGACACACATGCTTATCTAAGTCCACCTCTTTCTGAACTGGTTTGGAAAAAAAGAACTGTGTTGCTAATATCAATATAAAATAAAATTTAGTACGGGTGAAAGCTTAAGTAACTTATACCCCCCACCCCGAATTTTAGGGGAAAACACATCAAAGGTAAGAGAATTACAGTTGAGAAAAATCTAAAAAAACTCACAGCACATTCTTATCTGTAATTGTCACATAATTAAAAACTTGTGTGAAAAAAAATTCCACTCAGTTTTAAATAAGCCTTTACAGACTAACAATATTTTGTTTGTAGCTTAATATTAGTCTAAGTGGCCAAGTCACCACTCCATCTTTAAGCATTTTAACTAAAGCTGTCAGCCTGAAAATGAACCTAAAATGGTAACACTCATTAATTTGTGACATCCTTCAATTCCTTTTTCTATGCTACATAAGTGATGCATTTAAAAGATGAAATCTGCTTGGATATAAATTGATAGTGATACATGGGCTCAAAACTTGAGTTTTTTCCCCCAAGTTAAATACATCATCTACCAACATAAATACTCTTCTATCATTTTAAAAATCCACTCTTTTAACTCTTCATATTACAAAAAATTTACAGATAAAATTCTAAAAAGCCATGTAACATATTCCAGTACTACAAGGACTATTTAAAGAACAGATTTAATTAACTCTTAATATACACTGATAGGTTAGTAACACTGACATATAGCCCAGGATCAATTTCTACTGTCAAACGCAACTGTCTTTGCAATTCTGGAAGAAATAAATCATTGATTCTATATGTAAGATCATATAACCAAGATGTGTTCAAATGCTGTATATCTTATGATACTGACATCCTCAAAAGGAAAATGGTACATGATATAAAGAACCGTTTTCCAGTATTTTACTTTAAGTGCTAAAAAAAAGGGAATTCTCTGGTGGTTAAGTTGTTAGGACTCGACATTCTCATTGCCAGGGCCAAAGTTCGATCCCTGGTCTGGGAAATAAGATCCTGCAAATCATGAGGCATAATGTGCTTAAAAAAAGTGCAAAAAAAAAAGAAAATGGGTGGCAACTATACCACAAAAACTTATCTATCCTGTAACACAGGCCATCAATGGTTAGGTTTTAATTTTTACTATATCTGCTGCTGCTGCTGCGAAGTCACTTCAGTCCTGTCCGACTCTGTGTGACCCCAGAGATGGCAGCCTACCAGGCTCCCCCATTCCTGGGATTCTCCAGGCAAGAACACTGGAGTGGGTTGCCATTTCCTTCTCCAATGCATGAAAGTGAAAAGGGAAAGTGAAGTCGCTCAGTCATGTCCGACTCTTAGCAACCCCATGGACCACAGCCCACCAGGCTCCTCTGTCCGTGGGGTTTTCCAGGCAAGAGTACTGGAGTAGGGTGCCATTGCCTTCTCTGTTACTATATCTGGCTATATGTCAATTAAGCAAAAGGCATCTCAATATAAGGAATATTCTGGGTTGCAAAGGGAAATCCAGAGCCTGCAAAAGATCCAAAAAGTTTTAAAATATGCAAAATAATGGATCTATACACAACTAAAACAACCAAAGAGAGAAAACTCTATCCTTTTTTTAAAAAGACTTAAGTATGGAAATCTAGGAGAAATATCTTAACGAGAACAAATGTAAAAATGTTAGTAATTTGCTAAGAAATGTTAACACTGAAAACAAAGGCCAATACCCAGTTTTCAAATTCAGAAGTCCTTTAACATGTTCAGCATTTTCTCTTTAGAGACTTCAGTTTGCAATGAATAAAGGCTACCATTTTTGATGACTCTTCACTGAGATTGAAGAAATAAAATTCTTTATCTGCTAATTGGCGCTAAGTATCAAGGACTTTATTGGTTGGAGTAGACAGAAGAAAGTGGTTAAGAGGCTTCGCAGAAACAACCCCTGCTGGCACATTACCCACTAGAGAAGACAAAGACTACTTATAGAAACCCTAATCTCCAGACTAAAATCACCAAAAAGTCCCTTCGTGTAGTACCAAGTCCAAGCTCTATACGTAAACAGAAGCTAAACAACTTTCAGCTTAGCTAAAAAGAAGTTTTATTAATTGTGTAAAGTTTTTTATAATTTTACAAGTCACTAAGCTAGTGAAACTGTCAATTTATAACTTTTGTTATAAACTAACTTTAGTAATTACTTCTTTATCTCCCAAGTTTCCAAATCATTTAAAAATCATTTAATAGTAGCAATAAAGTTAGATGAAAAGATAAATCAACTTTATAAAATGCTTGAGAAATAGGCTGAACAACTAGTCATACCATACTTGCAATATATATATTCCTGACCAAGATTTCCCATTTTATATTCAGTTCATTATCCTCAATTTGTTCAACTAATTAAGCACTTCATATTCAGACATGCAATCCAATTCTACAAAGGGCTTATGATTTAAAATGAAACTTAAGTCATCTTTAAACAGTTCCAAAAAGACAAAAAGAAATTGCTGCTATCTAAAATAAAAGTTATTTCTGACAAAACCAAAATTAGCAAAGAAGAGATTTAGAAAAGCTCTTTCAGTAACAAAATTTACATACCTGTAATATCAAGAACAGAAGGAGATGCAATGTAGTATCTATGAACTGTTTCAAGAAGTTGAGCACCATGGCCTTGACCTTGAAATGGAGTCAATATCAGCATTTGACTATGGTAAAGAAATTATATTAAAATATTACAACTTGACCAGTTTACAGACTGCAAATCAATACAGTAATACAAACATTTTAAAGTTTGTGTAGTTTTTTTTCAATCCATCTTTAAGAATTCCAAAAATCACTGAGACACTCAAAATTGTAAACATTTAATCTTCCAAACTGTTTCAAAAGGAACAATGAAATAAATCAGTACACAGCCAATGAATAATGGTGATTTTTTAAAACAAATCAACACTATTATAATAAGTATTAGAAACTTCAGCAGTTCCTTCTTCTGAAATAAAAGACAAGGCACGTGTTATACTGCCAATTACCTTACACGTGGCCGGGTTTTGTCTGGGTACACATAGTAATTATAGACTGTCATGTAGCCTACGGTCGCAAAGAGTGTAGCTCCATCCTTATTATACTTCTCAAATCTGCAGATAAAACAGAAAGCCAAGCAGGTCAATTACAGTCGCGCTCCCATGCAGTGTCCATTTTCTTTTCCATTCTCTGACTGAATTTTCAGTGTCAGCAAGCTACTCTGTAAGGGCCCAATGGGTACACCTGCTATGCTCTGAATATACAATTCACTTAATTGGTGTGCAGCAACTTGGATAAATCAGACCTCTTTACATCACTTCAGTGCACTTGCCTATTATAAAGATGAATAGGTGGCAAGTAAAAGAAAACACAGGCAAAGCTCATTTTACTGTTTAAGCCTACATTCAGAGCCCTAACGGACAACAGCATTTAATTCGGCTCTATTCTCAAGGTCTCCCAAAGCATAATGAAGGAAAACTCAAGCCTCATAAACAATAGTTTTTCTTTCCTGGGAAAAATATCATTATACTGTCCCAATAATTGGGCTGCCACAATTAAAATGCTGGCTTTGTGGAGGTAATAAGGTCTACTGTTGCTTTAGAACTGTACTTACACCAGAAAGTAGTGCCATCTTTCATCATCCACGTCAATAAAGCTAGCAGTTTCAATAAACCACATCAAAAAGGTCTGAAGCCTTTCATGATATTCTCGAAAGCCTCTACATGTCATGTCAGCCTAGGGAAAAAGCCAGGAAAAGTCAGGTGAAACTCATCACAGAGGTAAGTGCAAGTCTGCAGGACACAAAACTATTCTGTGGGAAAATGTTTAGAAGTCTCAGATTAAGATGTGTACAGACACACATACAAAACAGATCTTTGAGTGCTAACAAAGACTTGTTTCCTGAAGTTAGAATAAATCACTGAAAATAACACATCAAAACAGAATACAGGTTTCAGGCAAATTTACCTTATAAATCTGAAAGGTAAAGTTTTCTCCTCCTGTTGGACTGAGAACAGAATATGTGTGAAGTAAGGTTCCAAATGGCTTGAAATCAGCTTCTTTTTCCAGCAATGAAAGAAAATCATTCGTGTTTGTGCAAAATCCAGGTGGAATGATTTGTCTAATTTTGCCCTCAACATCATCTGCCTAAGGAATGGAGATTAAAGGACATACACAGAAATTAATAACCTTGACTTAGTAGAATATGCTTATTTTTTTTGAAAGGGACAAAATTCACAAAACTTAAATTTACTGTTAAACTAAAGAAGTGAACACACAGCAAATTGGGAAAGGATGAGTTTCATGTGTATAAGATACTGCCACAAAAATGTGAGATGAACACAAGTATAACATAGAAATAAAAAAGAGGAGGTGGGCAGTCTGAAATCAAGTGCAAGAATGAAGGCAACCCCATAGAAATCTCTCACATCGTGTAGAGAAGGCTGACCACACCCCTTCAGGACAATTTGAACTGGCCTAAACAAAAGACTGCTTATTATTTTACATGGCGGCTTATTAAGCTACATGTGTCAAGAAGAGTATATTATTCAAGACATGAAAGGATGAGCAGCAGTAGTGAGGTGAGTCTAGAGTCTGACCAAACAAATGGCAACCTCACCATAAGCAAGCAGTTCATCAACTTCCTCACACCAAAACTCAAAATTAAGATAATATTTAAAATATGCCCACTTAGGAAATACATAAATTACATGATTGGATATATTATCCACTCATCCTATAATGTGACACAATTTTTTCAGAGTTGGATTTGTGACAGTAAAAAGAGACAAGCCTGGACAACAAAATTAAACTCAGAGATTAAAATTACCCTTGTTAAACAACCTCGATGAATGTTAAACTATCAGCTGAGCAGACTTCATAATCCTTTTCAAAACCCCAAAAGACCACTTGATTGAATACATTTACTACTTCTCTTTAACCATGAATATTTGATGAAGTCTTACAATAAAGTATTACTGCTTCTCACCAGGCAATAAAACTTAATGAATTGGTCTCAACTTAACAAAACCTTATCCCTCAATACAGTCCCTAAAAGCCTGACATTACATTCAACAAAATGAGCTTGCATTCTATTCAAACTTTTTCCTGAACAATGAGGCCAGGTTTTTACTTAATGGAGTTTGCCGTGAGTTCAGCTGTAATGTTTGTATTGTATCTATTTCCACAAGGACTGACACAAGAACACTTTGTGTTAACTTACTAAGCGGCTCTTTCATACCGTTTACATGCATGATGGGTATTAGTTCTAAACCAAGACCCTTGCTACTTAGCATTCAAAACAGGGAAATTAAGATGCTTAGGACAAAATACACTACAAAAGGCTAATACAACATGCTACTAATTCCTGTCCTTTCAACCATCTTTTAACTAAGTAGAAGCAATGCACCTGCAGATGAATAGCACTTTATTATCATTCAGTTACATTTCAGGATAGAGAACCAGGGATGGAGTTTATTGCAAACAAGTTTTATTTTCAGTGCTCTGGTGCAGCAACATTTATATATAACTTGTTTATAGCTATAAAAAAGAGCTATTATTTAAAAATATAGCTCTTCAACATTTTACCCAACAGCTTATTTCTAACACGTACACCAGTCTGTACAATCCATTCACGCTCAAGATTAAATGCACTACATTTGACAGAACTACTTTTGCTTATTTTTAAAGTACTATCTGATAAATATTTTCTCTTGAAGCTGCTAATATGAAGAGGTGATCTTATGCATATTTTATAGAATTTGTACAATTTCAATAATTATAAGAAGAAAGTGTAACAATAAGGGATAGGTCTAATATGTCTGTTGTGTGGCAATTAAAATCCAAAGTTTAGCAAGGGGTAAAAGTAGAATTAATTCAAATTTTAAAAAGTCAAGAAACACTACTTTTAAATTAAAAGGTTTATAATCTGTCAGTTTAAAAACACTTCAAGATACATATAGTATATATAACTTTAACTTTTAAAAATTTTCCCCAATGTCATCGCAACAAGGCATTGCAAAGCATGATCAAATAACTTCACATATTCCGCTCCAAATGTACTTCAAAGATTTCTTTGAAACTCTAAGTTTCAAGTAGCAGTTCTGGTGGACTACAGAGCAGCCCAAAGATTTGAGCTCAACAAAGCTGAAAGACAGTTAACGTTTAACTTTCAGCCTTCGAAGGATACCTATTTATTGTAATATCTTCAAATAAATATTTTGCTCTGAGCAAGTCTATACATTATTTTAAGAACTTTTACAGAGCAATAAAAGGCTACGTTTAAAAATAAGTAATCTGTTAACATGTAATACACCAGAGAAAATGTGTATCTATTATATAAAATACGAAACATAAAACCAACAGCTCTTCAAACTTGGAATTCAGAACTGTGTATCACTAAAGGAAAAATGTCTGCATTTCTCTATTAAATGGATTCTGCTTTAAGCAAAAAAAAAAAAAAAAACAAATCCTGTAACTATCATATTTTACAGATCTACAGTCTTTTCTAAGAGAATAAATTTAGTTTAGTTCAGTTAAATATTCATCTATCATACTGGATTACCGGCCAGGTAATAAAGTTATCACTGGAGAAAATCCCCATATAATCTTTTTAAATTAAATATAGAATTAAACCTTAACTGAAACTTACACAAGTTCCAACGCTTGTGGTTAAAGGTTTAGATTCTATTTCTGAAGATCACTGAAAAATTTCCTATCTTCAAGAGTATTCTGGAGAAGGCAATGACACCCCACTCCAGTACTCTTGCCTGGAAAATCCCATGGACGGAGGAGCCTGGTAGGCTGCAGTCCACGGGGTTGCTAAGAATTGGACACAACTGAGTGACTTCACTTTCACTTTTCACTTTCCTGCATTGGAGAAGGAAATGGCAACCCGCTCCAGTGTTCTTGCCTGGAGAATCCCAGGGACGGGGGAGCCTGGTGGGCTGCCATTTATGGGGTCGCACAGAGTTGGACACGACTGAAGCGACTTAGCAGCAGCAGAAGAGTATCCTAAACTTTAATTAAAACTATACAGAAATACAGTTATGTGTGCTAAGTCACTCAATCATGTCAGACTTTGTGTGACCCCAAGGACTGTAGGCCACCAGGCTTCTCTGTCATGGGATTCTCCAGGCAAGAACACTGGAATGGGGTTGCCATGCCCCCTTCCAGGGGATCTTTCTGACCCAGGGATTGAACCCCCATCTCTCATATCTCCTGCATTGGCCGGCAGGTTTTCTATTACTAGAGCCACCTGGGAAGCCCACAGTTACAGAAAGGGTAAGAAATTAAGCTGATCAAGAATCTAGAGTACAGCATGATATGTTTAATTAATAAGGACATGCCTTACAAATGTTTTCCTAACATTTGGCAATGTCTTTTTAATAAGGAAAGCATAAAGGTAACCCTTCTATTTAGGTCTTCTCTTAGACTTAAGATGAAATGTTTTGGATTGTATACTGACTATGGTCATTTCAATTTCCAATGTTGTATACACTGTTACACATCAGATGTTTCCATGAAGCAATTTTTACATTTTCTCATCACTGCATAAAGCAATGTGCCTGAGACTTAACTGGTAGTCAGATAGAATTCGTACACATGTACTTAATACAGACTTAAAAACCAAATTACCTCTTTAGCGTCTTAACCTAAACAGCAGCATTTGTCTAAATTTGTCTGTGGTGCCTAATTTTTGAAATACCAATTTTGAAGGCATGTTAAAGCTTGGCTAAAGTGGCAGAGAGTTAACATTAACTATAATTCTAAGAATACCCAAGACATGCTGCAAAAACAAAGCAAAAACTCCACATCTACATAAATTCGCTCAATCTTACATTCACTGACAATATGCAAGCTGCAGAAATTTCAGTATTGTTGGAGAAATTAAGAGAAAAACTGTGAGCATTTCCACTGTTTGAAAAACAAAGGTCACATCATGTTAATTTTAGTGCATTAATGCTTTGCAACCTAACTAAACTTACAATAGCTCAGTTGGTAAAGAATCTGCAATGCAGGAGACCTGAGTTCGATTACTGGGTAGGGAAGATCCCCTGGATATGGAAATGGCAACCCACTCCAGCATCCTTGCCCGGAGAATCCCATGGACAGAGGAGCCTGGCAGGCTATAGTCCATGGGGTTGCAAGAGTCGGACATGACTTAGCAACTAAACCACTACCACCAAACTCACAACAATGTTCCAAGATAAAGATCTAAACCCATAATTTTAAAGTTTATGACATTTCATGAAAAGCATTTCTCGTTAAGAATACTGTCACCATTATCAAAAAAGGAATGCAGTGGAATACACAAGGAAATATTATTAGTTAGTCTACCAAAGTATTTTTTTCACTTACTCAAGATCAAATTTTTATAAACACACAGGATTTTTCCATTAAAAAAGCCCTAAGGAATCCAGAAGATTAAAGAAATTTGCTCTCATCTACTCTCAACTTGAATCCAAATTAAAGAGAGACAAGGATAAAATAGATGACTGAAACTCACAGATACTACAAACTTCATCCATGTATTTCAACTTTCCCCAACAAACCCTTCCCTAAAATGTCAGCAATCAGCAAGACTGAACAATCTTTGTTACACATTCTTCTACTAAAAAGCAATGACATTACCTTAAGAGAGGGTTGGAGGTACTGATAAAAGCAAAACCATAAGATGAACAAACAAACATCAGTGTCTGAATAATCAAGTTTATTATATTGCAGAATTCAAAATAATTACATTATCTTTAAAGATGATAGCTATGGAGATGTTTTACAGACATCTTAATTATGACTAAAAAAATTTAGGTGCTACTAGAGAGTCTGCAAAAGAAAAAGAATGGATGATGAAAGATTAATATAATGGCAAAATTTTAATATACAAGTAACTTCTAAGCAGATGTGCTCTGGTTTCTGACCATCTAAAAGGGTATATTTTTCACATGCAAAAATAATACTACAAAGCATAGTATGCATAAACTCAATTATGACATACTACATAATAGTCTCAAACCTTATACATCTAAAACAAAAATTTTCGGTTTTTCCCACTTAAATCTACTTTTCCAATCTTCCCTATCTCAGGGAATAATACCACTACCACTGAAGCAATGGCATCCTCCTCATTCCTCTTTCTCTCATCAATCACATTTAACTCAGTAACAGATGCTACTGACTCTACCTCTCAAGAAGGGAAAGACTGAAGCCAAAAGAGGAAGGGGGCAGCAGAGGATGAGATGGTTAGACAGCATCACTGACTCAATGGACATGAATCTGAGCAAACTCCTGGAGACAGTGAAGGACAGAAGAGCCTGGTGTGCTGCATTCCATGGGGGTCACAAAGACTCTGACATAGCGACTGAACACCAACCAAAGAAATACCCTCAAGCAGGTAAATGCAGTGTTGCCCATAACACTGCAATATTCTGCTCTCTCTTCTCTCACTCTTACCCTCTACAGTGGGTTCTCTGGACAGCAGGCAGAATCATCTTTCAACAATATAAACACTATCACATAACCCCCACCTACTTAAAACTTCCAAGGGCTTCAACTACTCTTATTCCATATGACAGAGTTTTACTAACCCTCTTCAACTCCCTCCTACCCTTCTTCTCTCATCACTACAATTTAACAACAGTGATCTTTCAGGACAACAAAAATGCCAAGAATCTTCTCATTTCAGGGCCTCTGCATAGGCTGATCCCTTCAGATAAATTCATGATTGGCTACTCTTCATTTAGGAACTAGCAAAATGTTTCTTCATACATATTAATTTGTTTATTTAATATATATTTGCTGACTGCTCCTCTTGGCAAGAACGTAACTATCATAAGACCAGTGACTTTGCTTTGTTTGCCATGAAATGAACATTTTCACTGCGAATGGGGAAGAGCCAAGCCCGTTCCCCCCACATCTGCTACCCATTCTTTTTTTACAAGGGGAACTAGAGGTCTCTGCTTGAACATGTAATTTAAATAAATGATCTTGGACAATGAAGCAAATAAATAACCCTACAAAAAGACATTATAAAAGACTGATTCCTTACTCCTAACACAGTACTTCTAAATGGAGAAACCTCATTTTCAAAAATGGAACAATCAGAAGTCAATGCAAATACACAGCTATTTTCACTGCACATAATATTTGAAAGATTTATCAATAACTAATAGTTCCTTCAGAAGAAATCAATTCAGCACTACCAGCTAGAACTTTAAAAGAAAAGAAACACAAAAAAACAGCAACCCCCTCAAACAACACTGAATTTTGTACAACACAAAGGAAAAAATAAAATAAAATTTTTAAAGAGTAGCTGGGCTTGAAAATTTAACAAATATTTGATTATAAAAAACTCCATTTTAGTAAATTCTGTGTTAAATGCTAGTTTATCTAAGACTAAATCTTTTCAAGTATCAAATCACCACAACTACAGCAGTAAGTCAACGAGTCATTTTTACATCTGCAAATTTTCAAAAATATCTAAGGGACACAAACCATTGAAAAAAACAAATATTAAGTGAAAGTTATATATATTTATCTAATAAGCTTAGTCATCTCAAATAGGGCTGGCAAATGAGAACCAAAGAAAGTTAGTGCTCAAAATATTTCTGACACTGAAGTTGAATAATGGACATAAGAGACTACTTCAGATTTCTTCTATGCTATATATCATTCATGTTTCCATTCCTTTAAGCTTACTAATACAGAATTTTTACCCATAAGGGGACTGTTTGCAAGAGGGAAGTGTCTCACACTAGCAGTAAACTGAGAGCTAATAGCATAAAAGTATGGGAGCAGGCAAAAATAAATACAGTATACACTGCGAAAAACAGAAATAAGACCTAACAAGCAAAAAAGCCCAGGCCCATTTAGAACAGGTCATAAATAGTTCTAACATCTTTCGAGGAGGATATTACTATATATTATGCTTACTACAATTAAGTGATTCTCTCCCATGTGCAATACAGACTATTTACTAGTTGTGTGACTTTAGACAAGTCCCTTACAATAAAATGAAACAAAACAAACAAAAAAATAATAAAAAGGGGGCAAATCAACCAATCCCTGTAATGAGAGAAGGTTTTAACAATGCAAGAGTGGAGCATGGGGCTGGGAAAAGACTTACGTCAGGAATTTAAACTTAGTTAAAATTTTGAAAATGTTTGCTTTAATATCTTTAAACAGGGATGTCTAGGGACAGAACACCTCTAAAATAAACAATTTTTTGAAGTTCCCTTAAAGATTCATGTCCATCCAAACATCCCAAAGACACCCCCTCCCCAACATCAACCAAAGTTTCAACCATTCCAAGATCAACTCAAGGCTAAAATCTCATCATCTATGTTATCCAAATAAGGTACAGGCGAGACTATGGGTATGATATATTATGGGGCAAAATTCCTTCCCACCTGTGAAACTAGAAAACAAGTTATCACTTCCAAAGAACAAAGGCGGGACAAGCATAGGATAAAAGTTATAGACTTTGTCATTCCAAAAGGGAGAAAATGGTAGGAAGAAATAAGTCACCAAACGATTTCGAAATCCAGTAAGTCAAATTCCACTGTTGTCGTACAGTCTCTAAGTCATGTTCAATTCTTTGCGACCCCATGGACTGTAGTCTGCCAGGCTCTTCTGTCCATGGGATTCCCCAGGCATGAATACTGGAGTGGGTTGCCATTCCCTTCTTCAGGGGATCTTCCCGACTCAGGGATCAAACCCATATCTCCTGCACTGGCAGGAGGACTCTCTACTGTTAGCCACCCAAGAAGCCTCAAATTTCATCAGACTTAGGAATACTGTGGTCTATGACACTACCCTCTGAGCCCGAAGTTCCTCCTTCAAAGCCATCATCCTTTTTTTTGAAAGGTAGCATATGTTTGCAGCTGAATAGTGTTATCAACCTGTTTCTTGCCTATTGGATTTTAGAAACCCATTAGCCTTCCCGTATTCTGTCAGTCCAAACTGGCTGTATTTCTGCTGATATAACACTCTGGAAAACTTTATGAGTCATGTGTGTATGCCATGAAAGTTCATGCCAATAGACAAGATGGTCCTCCACAGGTGCTCCCTGAATTCATATCACAGAATTCAATCCCTGTTTCTGGCTTTGTTGAGATTACTGAGGAGATCAATGAGTTATGCCTGTCTATTCAGCAAAACAAGATTATTTCGCCAAGATTACTATTGGCTTTCTCCCCGGAGCACACTTCCCCACCAATGAATTTTCTAAATTTAGTGTCTTCAGAACAGGCTGAGAATCTCCCAAATCAAGTCCTAGATCTTTTTTACTTAACAGTTCTTCCCTCAACTTATTCTTTCTTCTTATACTTTAAGTGGCAAGAAAGCAGGCCACACCTTCAATACTTTGTTCATAAAACTCCTCAGCTGAATAACGAAGTTCATTTCTTACAAGTTCTCCTTTTCACAAGAATATATGCTTAACAGAAACGAATAAAAAACCTAAAGTTGGTAAATAAAATAAAACTCTCATAAAAAAAAGTGAAGATTTTTACGGAAAAGGCTAAGGATCATGATCACAGGTTTACCTGGAATGACAGGCAGATAATCATCTCCATAATTAAATGTTAAATATGTGGTTTTAAAGCTGTAATATGACAGATTCTCTCCTCCCTCAAATCTTTAGCATGTTATAATCTGTTTTATACTCAATTAGGAAACAGTTAAAAATAAATTTATTTCTGTTCTTACCTCTACACAGTCAAAGTTCTCATCAACTTTAGATGCATATTCAACACGGAACATTGTTGATAGGCTACCAGCAATATAATATAACAAGATCTTCAGACCCTTGTAACCAAAAGCAGTTTCACTGAAAGGGGAAAAAAAGCAGTAACTAAGCCTGAAAATGAACAAAGTCATTACAAAGTATTAACTCTACACAGAAATAGGTTTAACTTCATGGGTAGTTTCAAAATTTCAAGCTGCACTTACTAAAAACAACAACAACAAAAACATATTGTAATGAAACTGTGCCTCAGCTGTCTGTCCTAGTTTGTAACGTAACAGAATAATAACACCCACCTTAGGGATGTTATATGGGTTATATAAACAAGTCACTACATGTAAACTGCTCATAACATTCCCTGGTACACTGTATAAGTGCACTACAGCTACTGTTGCTGCTTTTACTCTTGCTACTATTATGAGGTATTTCACATCAGAGACAAGTAACGTTAAACTGATTCCTGGTTAGGCAAGCAGTTAAGATGGAGCTACAGAGCCCAGTTCTTCCAACTTATCACCTGCATGTCCAACACCAACATCCAGAACTGCTGAAAGTGCTAAGTGGTAGCACCTGATTACACCTCACTTACGAACTCAGAAAGCACATGCGGAGCTGCTGCTATTTTCCCAACCTTGCTCCTTGCTATCCATCTATGCCTTTCTATTTCCTTAAAAAAAAAAGTCTTCTAAAAAGAGAATTCTAAAATAGCCAGGCACGTTCCTTGGTGGTACAGTGGTTAAGACTCAGCACCTTCACTGCCATGACCCAGGTTCAATCCCTGTATTGGGAACAAATATTCCACCAAGTTCATGGTGAAGACACTCAAAACAGTCCAGAATAGGTAAATCTATGAAGACAGAAAGTAGATTCGTGACTATCCAGGGCTAGGGAGGGTATGGGAAAGAGGGAGCCACTGCTAAATGGTCACAAAGGAAATTTTGGTGGAAATGATGAAACTTAGTTCCAAAACTGGTTGTGGTGATGATTATGCAACTTTCAATATGCTAAAACCCACAAAACTGTACACTTTAAAAAGATTATTGTATGATAAAGGGTTCTTTTTTAAGATGAATTCTAAAAGAATGCTAGAAAGAAGCAGTTTCATTTCAAGATTTCTGTCTAGGTTACCAAAACAAAATATAAGAAGTGTCCATTCCAGGACTCTGAAAATTGTGTGTAGTAGAAAAGAGTGGCAGTGAGACTAGGATTAAGATCAATGTAATGGTTCCCAAGATAGAGAGTTATCATGATTATGTGACTCTCTTCTATCTACCTCAGAGGGGTGTGCAAGCACACCACTTTTAATGATGTGAAAAATGAGTGTGCAAAATGCCACTAAGAAGCAGTACCTGTGAAACTATATCCTACTAAGATATTACCTTAGGAAGAGATTTCAAGTAGCAGTAAGAGGAAGTAAGACAAAATGCTCCTTAAAGACAGAGATCCAAAAGAAAGCATTCTTATTTTTATGCTGTAATAAAACCTGTTTAAAATATGAGAGGCTCAAATTTTGGCATGAATCAATTATAAAATTCAGTTATTATTCTTAAAAGCACATAAAATACCTAATCTGATACATTCACAAGAAATTCTTAAGAAACTTGTTCCATGAAGAGACATTTGTCAGTTTTAAAATATATTAAATAAATATGTCAAAAATCTTGAAATGATACATAGGGAAAAGAGCAATATAGAAGAATATTTTAAATGTCAACTATGTCTAAATACACTTTCCTACTAAGAAAAAAAATCCATGGTTCCTTGAGGATATGTATGGCCAATCTGTTTTGCAGAACTAGTAAAGTACAAGGTGAATGTGTAAAACTTGATTATATCACAAAGTAAAGTGTCCTCAAAATGATGATGATATATCAAAGGACTCAAAAACCAGTTTGAAAGAGGAGCCACTTGTTGAATCTGGGATAATCTGAGCATCAACATTAAAAACAGTAACAGACAGTAACTCATTAAGTTAAAAAATCCTGGGTCTATTCTGATAAAAACAAAAATATGTAAGGGGAAGAAGAGACACTCATTTTTACAGCAGAATGCAAACTAATAACTGTCGAATGTGTGGCAGCATTAGAAAATCGCCCTTTTACAATCATAGTAACTAACCATCATTAACAGATTTAAAACTACTGAATGAAAGTTTGATGGGAAACAGGCTATTTAAACTCTCAAGAGTATCTCCTCACAGGTTACATATAAATAACAAAGAAAAACCCTACAGTGGAGAAACCTTGCAGATACCTCCAAACTTAATGACCCAAGTTAACCAACAATGGGACAAACTGACATCATGGACATTCTGGTATGACACATTGAGAAGGACAGATACAACTTCTGCTGTGGTACTATAACTATATGCAGTATCTGAATTTAATCATGAACAATCAAACTAGTCCAAAACGAAGGTTTACAAAACTAGCCCTATTCTCTACAAAAATAATGACATGGAAAATAAAGTCTGTGGAACTGTTTCAGTCTAAAAGGACTAAAGAGAGATAACAACTAAAAGCAAAACATGATTCTAGACTGGATCAAGGATGAAGAATTACTGAATTTATTGAATACACACAAAAGAATTACTGGGAATAAATTAGCAAAGTTCGAAATGTGGATTATATTTTAGAAAATATATCAATGTTAGATTTCCTGAGTTTGGATAATTTTACCACAGTACTGTCCTTGTTTTTAGAAAATACATACTAAAGAGTTTAGGAGTAAGAGAAAATATATCTGCAACCTACTCTCAAATGGTTCAAAAACAATCTATCAATATATGTATATGAGAATGATTAAAGCTAATATAGCTAAATGTTAATAACTGATGTATGTAAAGGATATACAGAATATTATTCTTGAAACTTACTGCAAAGTTGATATTTTCTTCAAAATCAAAAGGTAATGGACTATTCTAATAATGTAATGAAGGCATTAGAAATTTAAAAAATTGTGCTGAACATCCCAGGACGTATCTTCAAACTTGCTTCTGAAAATAAATTTCTCTTAATTGCTTATTTATTTCTCATAGAAAACAACTTGAGCTTTCCAGTGTTGGGGGAGTGTTTTCTAGAAGCAGTATAGCAAAATCGTGCAAAACAAGTAGTTATGAATATGGGCTCTACAGTCTGACTGACTGAATCTGAACTTCAGTCATTCATATGTCCCTTGGCAACTATCCAACCTCACCAATGTTAATGTTACATATGATGATACCATTGCTAAGATTATGCAAATTAAATGATACTGTATCTATAGTGTAGCACTAAATGATAGGTATTATATAGTAGATTGGTGTCTCAATATAAAACATGCCATTCTAATATATCTTAAAAGAAACATGAAAAATACCAGGAAAGAAAATTGATTTCTAAATTTTTTAAAAAATGTGTTTTCCCTACTAATCTGACAAATATCTTACTACGTTACTTACTCATCCCCAAAGAGTTGATGGGTGTACTCAGGGAAGAAAGTTCTAATGTCATTCTCAAGATCTTCAGGAAAACGAACTGTTAATAAAAAATATAGAGATATTAAAGGTGATAGGTATTTCCACTTTGAGAATCTCATTATAACCAGGATATAGCCAACATATTTTTTTTAACTTAAAAATGTCATTTTTCCATTATATGATTTACACTGGATTCTCATGAGACAAACAATGAAAATCAAATGTTACTTTGAAAACCCTACTAAGTCTAAGAATTAGAAAACTAAGTATGACAGAGGCATCTAATTTAGTTTTTATTTTTCTGTTATGTTCATACACAAGGCAAAGAGCAAAAGAGAACAAAACCAAAGAGGCACATTGATGAGAAAAGCCAGTACAAAGGAAACAAAAGCAAAGCGCTACAGGAAACATTCTGAGAACAAGAATAATCTGACTTTGATGAAGCTTGTGTCATCACATCATTCTTTGACTGCAAGATGATGAGATGTTTATGTTGTTCCTAGTTTTTTTTCCTTTTGCTTTTCACTATTAAAAGTGACACTGCAGGACTTCCCTGGTGGTCCAGTGGTTAAGAATCTGCCCGCCAATGCAGGGCACAGGGGTTCAATCCCTGGTCCATGAAGACTCCACATGCCAAGGGGCAACTAAGCAGGTGTGCCACGACTACTGAACCCTCGTGCTGCAACTACTGAAACCTGCCCTAGGGTCTGTGCTCTGCAACAAGAGAAGTCACTTCAAAGAGAAGCCCACACACTGCAGCTAGGGAGTAGCCCCCCCGTGCCACAACTAGAGAGAGCCCACATGCAGCAATGAAGAGCCAGAGCAACTTAAATAAATAAAATTTTAAAATGTATCATAAAGCACAAAACCTGAAAATGCAATCTAAATTGTATTCAGGCAAAGAAAACATTGAATGGCATAAAAGAACAATATCTTCATAGTCATTAAGGTGAATTCTTTCAAGGAATAACTATATCTATCTAATGCTTTAAAAACTATGCAGAGTGGGAATGGTAAAGTGGGAAGGCCATCAGAAATGCGTACAAAGACTACAAAAATTGACTTTCACCTCCCCTAAAAAGAAAGCAAAGAGGAGAAAAACAGACCAAGCTCATCTACAAACAATAATGTAAACATATTTAAAGATAATATAAAACAGTCTTCATAGAAACAAAATATAGTATGGTACTGAAATAAAAGGATGATTCAATATCTAAAAGTAAAAAAATAATATTTATGTATTACATTGTATATAAGATAACGTTATCAAAATTATTTCCATGTAAACTGAAATGGCCCTCAATATACTCTAATATGTATATCTGAATAAAAAATTTTGAAAATTGAAAAACACTTTCCAATCTAACAAGCCAGGATTTGAGGTTTATTGGAGAATTACTATAATTCTCTTCATTAATTTAAGTGAAAGGAATGACCACTATCATTTTTTAACAGTGTTCTGAAAGTGCTAGAAAATGCAAATTGGAAAGAGAACAAAATAAGAGGCATACTTATAAAAAAGGAAGTGAATTTACTAAAATATTCAGATATGACTGCATGCCAGTAAAAAACTAAGAAAATCAGCTGAAACTACTTTCCAAAAACAGCAGAAGAATCCAGTGAGATTATCTGCTTTTAAAATACCATTAAAAAAATATATATTAAAGAAAAACACTTCAATTAAAAAATAGGCAAAATATTTGAACAGACAGTTCTACAAAAAAGACACACAGTGACAATAAGTACATGAAAAGATGCTCAATATCAGTCATTAGGGAAATGCAAATTAAAACTGCAATAAAATATCATTTCACACCTACTAGGATTGGGTATATATAAAAATAAGTGCTGACAAGAATGCAGTAAAAGTGGAACTCTTATACATTGCTGGTGGGAATGTAAAATGGTGTATCCACTGTGGAAAATAATTTGGCAGTTCCTCAAAAATCTAAACAAAATTTTATTATATGACCCAGCAATTCTGTTTCTAGCTATATAGTCAAAAGAACTGAAAACAAGGACAACACACAATTCTATCTTGATGCTCATAGCAGCATTATTCACAATTGCTGAAAGGTGGAAACAACCTAAGCGTTCATCAACAGATGATTAAATAAACAAAATGTGGTATACAATGGAATATTATTCAGCCATTAACAGGAATAAAGTTCTGATATATGTTACATGAAACATTTGCTGAGTAAATAAGTTGAAAATATGCTAAGTGAAATAAGCCAGACAGAAAAGGATAAATATACCACTTAAACAAAATATCTAAAATGGGTAATTCATACAGATAGAAAGTAGATTAGAGGTTACCAGGAGCTGGAGGGAAAGGTGAATTTGGAATTACTGCTTAACAGGTATAGAGTTTCTGTTTGGTGTAATAAAAAAAGATTCATTCTTTTCTACAGTAACCTACCACCAGAGCACTGGATCCCTGTGGGAAAAGTATGCCTGTCAATCTCTCACACATGAAGTGAAAATAGCTTATTAATGGAGAAGAATCTTGGGATAAGCCTTAGTGGAATTATTGGTATGCAGTCAAGAGCTAAAGTTATCCCATGTGTCTAACACAATGTCTATCAGTGTGTTCTGATAAACGCTTCTCCAAAGAAAAGGGGAAGGTAAAGAGGGAGCCAGAAAGAAAGGTTGGTGTGAGGGAAGCAAATTATTGCTACTGATAGTAGGAATTACGGAGAAGGCACTGGCGACCCACTCCAGTACTCTTGCCTGGAAAATTCCATGGATGGAGAAGCCTGGTAGGCTGCAGTCCATGAGGTCACTAGGAGTCGGACACAACTGAGCGACTTCACTTTCACTTTTCACTTTCATGCACTGGAGAAGGAAATGGCAACCCACTCCAGTGTTCTTGCCTGGAGAATCCCAGGGACGGGGGAGCCTGGTGGGCTGCCGTCTGTGGGGTCTCGCAGAGTCGGACACGACTGAGTGACTGAACTGAACTGAACTGAGTAGGAATTAGATTGCCCAAATAACCCAGTCAACTTTAGTTATGTCTAATATGTGCAGAATATATGTAAATGGGATCTTAATGTGGTAAAATTATATATATATTAAAAATTACTTTCCATCATTCTCCTACACACAATAAAGACAGAAAATACAATGGAAGAGAAGCTGCCACTTCATGATAGCAGTAAAATAGATGAAATCCCTAGGAATAAACAATAAGAAATGTTTATCATTTATACATAAAATTTAAAACTCTACAGCTAGACATAAAAAAGGCCTTAATATAATAGAAAGACATGCTTGCTATTAGTAAGGAAGACTCAGTAATGTAAGGATGTTACTTTTCCCCATATTAAACTTAAATTTTAATAGGATCTCAATTTAAAAAAATTAGCAAAACATCTCTTTGGAACTTAGTAAAATGTTCATTAGAAGAATAAACATTAGAGAAACTTGAAGAGCAATGGGTGGGATCTAGTCACACCATATGCTAATCATATTTATTGTAACAGTACACTAATGGCTCAGGGGGAACGGCCTCAAAGTACACCCAAGAATATATATGATACTTAAGTGTGATAAAAAAAGAAATTTAAATTATTTAAGAGACAACAAACTGGCAGGCAGATAACTGCCTAAACCATCTGGAAAAGTATAAAGCTGGATTCCCACTCTAAGGCTTATCAAGATAAAGACTCAAAGGTTCAATTAAAAAAGAAAAAGATTTAAAAATTATTAAAATAAATAATAAATCTTTTCATAATCTTAGAGCAGGAAGGCCCTTTTTATAAGACACAATGAAAACTCATAAAAGAAAAAGAAATTTCCCTAGATAAAAAGCTTTAACTTCTACATAACAAAAGTCAAAACAGGGGTCAAAGTATTTGCAAAATATGACAAAAGGAGGGCTGGTTCTTTTAAATATAAAGGATATACTTCTATTAGAATTAAAAATCACTTTTAGTGATCAAATCAAAAAAATAGTCAAAAACACAGTGAAAAAGAAAAACCTCACTAAACAGTAAGTGTTGGCAAGGATGTGGAGAAACTGCAACTTTTGTACACTGTTGGTGGGTATGTAAAATGGAGTTGTAATAACCACTATGGAAATTCTGGAGGTTCCCCAAAGAAGTAAAAATATAATTACTATATGATTCAGCAATCCCACTTCTGGATACATATCCAAAAGAACTTGAAATTGGATCTCAAAGAGATATTTGCACATCCCTATTCACAGCAGCATTATTCAAATAGCCAAGAGGAGGAAGCAACTTAAGTATCTATCAACGTATTAATAGATAAATAAAATGTGGTGTGTACATATATATTTTTGTTTATATATATAGATAATGTAATATACATAAAGTAAACATCATATTATAAATACTATAATTTTATAATTATTACATATAATATATAATATTAAATATAATATTTACATTATATATAATATATAAACACATACATATAATATTATCCTGTCTTAAAAGGAAAGAATTTCTGCCAAGTGCTACAACATGGATGAATCTTGAGGATATTATGCTAAAAGAGATAAGCCAGTCACAAGACAACAAATACTGTATGCCTGCATTTATATGAGGTATCTAAAGCAGTCAAATTTTAAAACAGTAGAAAGATATTAGCAAGGGGCCAGTGAGAGAGGGAAAATAAGGAGTTCTTTCTTTAATGGATATAGTTTCAATTTTACAAGATGAGAAAGTTCTGGAGACTAGTTGCACAACAATGAGAGTATACTAAATGCTCTAGAACTGTACACGTTCAGTTCAGTTCAGTCGCTCAGTCGTGTTCGACTCTTTGTGACCCCACGAACCACAGCATGCCAGGCCTCCCTGTCCATCACTAACTCCCGGAGTCCACCCAAACCCATGTCCATTGAGTCGGTGATGCCATCTAACCATCTCATCCTCTGTCATCCCCTTCCCCTCCTGCCCTCAATCTTTCCCAGCATCAGGGTCTTTTCAAATGAGTCACCTCTTCGCATCAGGTGACCAAAGTACTGGAGTTTCAGCTTCAACATCAGTCCTACCAATGAACACCCAGGACTGATCTCCTTTAGGATGGACTGGTTGGATCTCCTTGCTCTCCAAGGGACTCTCAAGAGTCTTCTCCAACACCACAGTTCAAAAGCACCAATTCTTTGGTGCTCAGCTTTCTTTATAGTCCAACTCTCACATCCATACATGACCACTGGAAAAACCATACATAGCCTGTATAGAACTGTACACTTTAAAAATTAATAAACTTTAAGTTATGTGTTTCTCACAACAATTGCAAACAGAAATAAGAAGTTATCTTTCACACATCACAGGGACAAGGTGTTTTTGCTTTTTAAAAACTGATAATATGCAACATTGATCAGGGTAGAGGTAAAAGGACTATCTCAAATGTGAGACTGTACCAGTATAAGCACACATACTTTTTCTGGAAGGCAATTTAACAACAACTACTGAAGTAGAACATGTTCATAACCCTTTGATCTAGCACAGCAGTTCTTAAACAGAGACAATTTTACACAATATCCTTAGGAGGTATGGCAATGTCAGAAGACATTTTTGTTTGTCACAACTGGAGGAAAATGTTACTGGCATCTAGTTATCAGACCAAGAGTGCTGCTAAACATCCTACAAAGTACAAAATAACAAAGAATTCTTTTGTTGTTTATTTGCTAAGTTGTTTCGACTCTTTTGTGACCTCATGAACTGTAACACCATCCATAGGATTTCCCAGGCAAAAACACTGGCTGCTGCTCAGTCCCTTCAGTCATGTCCAACTCTTTGGACTGCAGCCCACAAAGCTCTTCTGTCTATGGGATTCTCCAGGCAAGAATACTGGAGCGGGCTGCCACTTCCTCCTCTAGGGGATCTTCCAGACCCAGGGATCAAACCCGCGTCTCTAATGTCTCCTGCACTGGCAGATGGGTTCTTTAACACTAGTGCCACCTGGGATGGGTTACCATTTCCTAACAATTACCTAACCCAAAATGTTAATAGTGTTGAAAGTGAAAAACTCTGATCCAGCATTTCAACTTCCAGCCACACATTCTACAGGTCACTCACACAAGTGGGTATATACATACACAAGGGTATTCACTGGAGAATCACTTTTAATAGCAAAAAAGGAGAAGCAAATCTCACAATAGAGAATAAGTTAAAAAAAGTATAACTTAGGTAAGTTATGATACAGTCATCCTG
The DNA here is from genome assembly GCA_007570785.1 of Antilocapra americana. NCBI lineage: Eukaryota > Metazoa > Chordata > Mammalia > Artiodactyla > Antilocapridae > Antilocapra > Antilocapra americana. The sequence continues at coordinate 47,444,000 of ML660200.1, read as the reverse complement.
AGTTACATAATTTAAAAGAATGAGGTAGGTCTATATATAGTTACAATGATATTCAAGACATTACGCTAAATAACAAAAGAGCCTAACAACAGGATCCTGCTTTTAAAGAAACAATGTATGTACAAGAAAAAAAACTTTGATTAGTATTATCTTTTTAGTGAGGTGTCAGGACACAAGTATCTTCTTTATCTCCTTCTCTGTATTCGTTATGTTTGTACTGTTTTAAATAAGTATAGCTAACATTTACTGTGACTGTCTAAATCAAGTTTCTCAAGTATTTTACTTCTATTTAACCTCATATTTAATTCACTACAAATAATATTAACTCCATTTTAAAGATGAAAAATGTAAGCAATGGAAAAGGATGGAACCAGAACTCATTAGCACATAATTATTTTTTAAACAGCCTTATTGAGTTATAAATTTACATTCCATAAACTCAATTATTTTAAGAGTATAATTTTAAGATTTTTAGTAAATTTAGACTTGTGTCCCACTACCACAATCTAATTTTAAAACACTGCCATTGCCCAAAAGAAATCTCATTTGCATCATTCTCTGTTGCCATCCTCAGACCTAGGTAACCACTACCAATCTTTCTGTTTCTGTGTACTTGTCTTCTCTGAAAACTCACACAAATGGAGTCATACAGCATGCCTGGTTTCTTTCACTTTAGAGTGTTTTTGAGGTTCACCTTTGTTGTAGCATGTATTGGCCCTTCATTCCTTTTTAGTGTCGAGTAGTATCCCATCACATGGATATACCACACTTTGTTTAACCATTTACCAGCTGATTGGTGTCTAGGTTATACCCTTCGGCTACTGTGAATAATACTCCTGTGAACACTCACATACAAATTTTTGCATGGACAAACATTTTAAATTCTCTGGGGTAGACGTCTAAGAGTTGAACTGTTCAGTCATATAGCAAATATGTATGTTTATATATATGTTTACTTTTTAAGATCCTGCCAAACTGTTTCCCAAAGTAATTGCATCATTTTATGTTCCCACCAGGAATATATGAGTGTCTTTCCACATTCTTACCAACACTTATTTTCTATTGTTTTTATAAGCAAAAAGGTAAATGTTTTTAAGAGGTTAAGACCATTTCTACTTGTCATTATTTTGCCACACTGAACTTCTGACATGTAAACTCTGCCTTCTCTCAAACATCTACCCACTCCATGACATAAATCAAGACTTCATAAAATCTGGATGTGCTCAATTAGTATAGAAAACTATACATAAATTGCAATAAACAATAAGATAAGCCATGCAAATGCCATAAACAACTGCTGTTACACAAAATTCCATTTCAGATACCTAATACTACTTAGAAAAGGCATACATACCTAATTTTAGTTCAATTGCTGTGTTGGTGTTACATTTGTATTCGGCCAGTTTCTTCTCAACTGCACTCTTGTATTCAACCAAAAATTTCTCCATAGCACCAAATCCTAAGAAAAGGGATTTTAAAAAGACTAGTTGGAAGTGATTTAATTAATCAAACCTAAAAAAAAAAAAAAAGGGTTCTTACTAGAAGTGGAATAAAGGTAAGTCTTTAACTATGCTAACAGACCACAGATTTCCAAATACTCCTACACAAATGTACTGAGTTTATGGTTGTCTCATTATAAAACAGAATAAACATTATTTCTGAGATAGAGGCATGTGAACCAGACTGGCTTTACATAAATGAGTAAACTTGATAATTAACATAACAGACTACTGACATTTCTAAATATTTAATATTAATATAAATTACCTGCTAGGATTTACACCTAAGTAGCCTTTTAAAAAGAAATATAAAAAGGATGCTACTGTTCCACTAAGAATCGAGGTGAGAATGTCCTTCAATAATTACAAGATAGCATTTTATTCATCATACCGGAAAAATTCTACCCAAAGTACTTTCAGATCAACTATTTCAAAACCAACAACTAATAATGCATAGAAAGATTATCTCAGGAAGGATACACAGGAAACCAGTAAATACTGAGATTTCTAGTATAAAAGAGAAGAAACGAGGACATGATTAGGAAAGAAAATTTTCTTTTTTAACCATGTGTACAAAGACATAGGCTATTGGAATAATCATGTGGTTTCACTACAGGGTGGTTATCCATCAATGTATATGATAATTAACAATGGAAGGAACCATTATCAAAAGAAACTTTCAAGCAAAGATGGCAATAAATCTGACAAAATAATCACAAAAATTAGGGAAAACGCAGGTAAAAAAGTCATGAGCAGAAATGAAAATCAGGATACAATGCCATAAACTTCAGTAAGTGGTTACAACACAGGTACACAGAAAATGGGGAACACTTGAAGCACTACAGATTGATGCTTTGGAGTCAGAATTGCTGGATTCAAATTCAGGCTTCATCATTTGCTTACTGCATCTATGAACTAGAGTACTTTTCTAGGCTTCTTTGATCCAATGGATAAAGAGTATAATAGAACCTACCTGAAACCTCATCTATAAAAATGAGATAACAGAACCCACCTCAAGGCATTTACGTATAATCTAAGTAACAAATCATACATTAGTTTAATGCTCACAATTCTGCAAGACAAGTAGATACTTTATCAGCTCCCTTTCATATTCAAAAGCTCAGGCTTAGAAAGAGGTTTGGTTGCTTAAAGGTCACTTGATTACTAAATGGTGGAAGTGAGATTCGAATTTAGGTGGAATTCTCATAACAGTTCACCCTGCGCAATACACGGGTCCCCCCTCTTAAGACAGTACCAATGGACCCCAAAATCCTATAGTGTCTATCTGGTAGAAGAGGCCTTCGTTAAACATCTGTAGAGCTCATGCTATACCCTGTCTATCCAGCACATCCATAAAAGTCTATTGAGACTACTAGGAAGGCACCGGGAAAAGATAAAAAGAAACTGTCCATCACTTCAAAAGATATGTAACCGGGGTGGGGGGGGGGGGAGAAGCATATACCACACCAAAACAATCTTAACACAAGTACAAAATAATGGCAATTATTAGGTATTAAACGGTGTAAATTTAAGAGATTTAATAAAGAAAGCAGCATAGAATAAACACAGAGTTATATTAGACATCCCCTAAAAGAGAAGTTAGATAAAGGAAGAATGCTTCACCCTCTTTCTCAAAGGAAATCTACATAGATCCTAGGACTACTTAAGTGTGAGAGATTAAGGAGACTACTACGAAGTCAAACAAGACTCAAATGAGAGCCTTGGCGCAGGGCAAGGCAGCATTGCGCTAGCTCAGAAGTTGAAGTATAGGGTGGAGGAAGACCTGGAAGAGGAGGGTCTGAGCATCAAAATCAGCTGGCGGGAACAGGCTCAGACTAGAGGCTGGGGCAGCAGTGGGCAAAGGGAACGAGAAGACAAACAAGCGTCCAGGCACCTGGCACCTTACAAGACCAAATCACCACGCTTTTTCCTGGGCTTCTGGTCCCTCTTAGGGGCCGAGTTGCCCGCAGAAGGTGCAGAAGCCCGAGCAGTTGGGGGCGGGGGCACGAATCTCGGCGGAAAAGGAGCTGGGCTGAGAGTTCCGCGTTCCCAGGATGAAACAGGCCTTCTAGAACCCAGGCAAGAGCTCGAAAGTTCCAGGCGGGTACTGTCACCTCCGCCTCGGTGTTCTTTCCCAAACCTGCCCGCCCCCTCGCCTTGGTAAACTTTTCCCGGGAACTTACCCGCCATTTCCGAGCAGCGAGCGCCCGCGGCTGAGGGAGGACGAATCAACCCGCGCGCTCCCAGGCCGGAAGTGAGCCCACTTTCTGACGCATTTCCCCCGCCCACCCCTGGCCGGTAGCTGGCCAATGAGAGGAGGAGGTTCGAGGCGCGGGGTGGTGGAAGCGTCTTGAGAGGCGGGGCTCAGGCGGCGGGGCGGGCTCGGACGGTTGCCTCGCCACGGCGAGCGCCGTCAGTCCCTTTGCAGGCTTGAATTTCTGGAGGAGGCCGCGGAGGGATATTCTCTGTTGAGACGCTCGCTGGCTCGAAGAGAGTTTCTTTCGGCTTGATTTGAATGTATACATACCTTATGGCAGTTTTCTGTTGCCCCTTTGCGATATTTGGGAGTGGAAAAGAAACTTTTCACTTGGCCTGGACGGTAGATTCAAACACCCTAGCCCTGTCAGTAAAATAACAGGGTTGTGGTTTCCGGAGAAATTTTCACTTATTTTGTTTATATTTTTGCGGTAAATACTTGTTTAACGTCGTTTTCCTTTCATGTTTCTTAACAATATGTATACGATGTGAGACTTAGGTACTCTGTTTTCACTCTAAGTTTATTACGCAACAGTTTGCACTGCCCTTGACTTTTTTTTTTTTTTTTAATTTTCTTTATTGTGTTGGTTTTGCCATACATTGACATGAATCCGCCATGGGTATACATATGCCCTTGACTCTTGCGACGCTGTAGCCTGTAGCCTGCCAGGCTCTTCTGTACATGGGATTCTTCAGGCAAGTATACCGGAGTGGGTTGCCATTTCCTTCTCCAGGGCATCTTCCCAACCCAGAGATGGAACCCAGGTCTCCTGCGTTGCAGCCAGACTCTTTACTGAGTGAGCTACAAGGGAAGCCCACGCAAGAGTTTAGTGTACCAAAATTGCTACCCAATAATACCTCAGGTGACTTGTTCTGCTCCTACATGTCTCAAGTCCTAGTGGCCCAAACCACAGCATAGGATGCTACCCTATTTGGGCCATAGGGCTTGTTAGTGTTTAGTAGCTGCTGAAACTGTCCCAGAATATAAACCATTGTTTGCGTGTCTCCGTCCCCAGTTCTTCAGTCCTGTCAGACTCTTTGCTACCCCCATTGACTGTAGTCCGCCAGGCTCCTCTGTCCATGGGATTTCCCAGGCAAAAATGCCGCAGTTGGGTTGCTATTTCCGTCTCTAGGGATCTTCCCGACCCAGGAATCCAACTAGAGTCTTCTGCGTTGGCAGGCGGATTCTTTACCACTGAGCCACCTGGGAATCCCCTGTTTAGGTATCCACAATTATTCCCACATGTCTATATAGTAGAATGCCTTTGTCTCAACAAATGTTGGTTAATAGGGTTTACAATGATGATACTAGAGCTAAAATGGACCATTGGGATGACAATCTAGAACTAACACATTGCCTTCTTTTAAAGATGAGGAAACTAAACCCAGAAAAGAGAATTACCCAAATTCACACTCAGTATACAGCTTAGACAAGAGCCCAGGCTTCCAGATTCTCAGCTCAGTATTTCACTACATGGATATGGCCCTCGTGAAGAAAAAAACAGAAAAGGTACTGAGAATGCTCAGACCCCTTTCCTTTAAGCCTTAATGAAACACAAGAAATTATGATCATAATATTAAGAAGGAAACTGAAATCAATGTCACTAATGACATTATAAATCAAAAATAGAAAACAATCTTTTTTATATAATCATTTTTTTCAAAATGGCAAGATTCATCATTTCTTTCCAAAACTACCTTATCTGTAGATTGGTGAATAGCTGACTGGCAATTGTGATTCTTAGAACAAGAAATTAAAAGGGATTTGTCTTAACTGCAGCAAATCTGAAACAGAGTTTATAACTTTATATGACTTCATGGTTAGTTGTGGGCTTCCCAGGTGGCACTGGTGGTAAAGAATCCACCTGCCAATGCAGGAAACATAAAAGATGCAAGTTCAGTCCCTGAGTCAGGAACATCCTCAGGAGGAGGGCATGGCAACCCACTCTGGTATCTTGCCTGGAGAATCTCATGGACAGAGGAGCCTGGGGGCTATAGTCCATGGGACTGCAAATAATCGGATATAACTGAGTGACTAAGCATGGTACAGCATGCATATGATGAGTAAAAAATAAGCTGAATATGAAAAAAATATGATGACACCTATATATTTTGTGACTAACATTTAGTATTATGATCTGCTTGCAGAATTGAGGTTACAGTTTTGAATTGCCCTTGTTTTATAACTGTTCATGCATATTTATTTAAAATGTCATGGGGCTTCTCTGGTGGTCCAATGGTTAAGAATCTGTGTTCCCAGTGCAAGGAGCATGGGTTGGATCCCTGGTCTGGGAAATAGGATCCTGCATGCCTGCACAGTGCAGCCAAAAATAAAGAAATAAAATTAAAGTAAAATGGAAAAAAAAGTCACAGAATACATGTTTCACTAGTTTAGCTAAAAGCTAAATGAATGACTTCTTTTGGAAAGGTAATAGTAAAATTACCAAAAAGGAAAAAATATTTTTTTAGGGTTTTCCTCTTCTTTTTAAACTTATATTTTACCTTATTCTAAAGGGGAATTAGGAAGTGAATATTACCACCATAGAATAAAATTTCTGCAAAAGGAATCTGCTGTTCTGAGGTATATGGAGGAGGCTGCGTATACCTGCATATGGAGGAGGTATGAAAAGTTCAGTTCTACTCCTTGGCAGACCTTGTTTCTTCTAATAAGTGGAGATAATAATATCTTCCCATTCATTGCACTGAGTTGCTGTGAAAAGCAAATGGAACAATATTTAGGAAAGTGGTTTATAAACTATAAAAATTCTATATTAATATGAGGTGGTATTAGTATACCATTCATTCTAGACTAGGAAATTTGGAAAAGGCATTTTTCTCCATAGCAAATAGTCATATTACATTGCTAGGAATGAACTAGCAACCATATGTTTTGTACATGTTTAAGTGCATATGGGCTACTATATTTTGTCATCCTGTCCTGAAACCTCCAGAAGGGATTTAAAAAAACAAAACAAGGTATGAAAAAGATGGTTATCAGAAAGTGTTTGGAGGAAGTTTGAGATCCAAAAGAAAAATGCAGGTACTTGATGATGTGTCTTTATTTCAAAATATATGCCTCTCTATAAACAAATAACAATAACCAGTTAATTCATTTGTTTAACACAGAGTGGATATGGTGAGGGGGTGGGGTATGAGTGTCACTTCCCAGAACAATTATCCAGAATCCCCTACCCAGATAGATGACTTTCATATGAGATGAAAGAAAATGAAAATTGAAAAGTAATGTTAGAGGAATAGCTTAAGAGGGATAGTACCAACAGTTTACACATTCCATTTTTCAGTTCTCATATACTACCTATAGGTGTGTCAACTAGTACTTTTTGAGAGGCAATTTAGCAATTTAAACAAATATAACATATTTCAATTTGTGTATCTTTGAAGTAGCAGTTCCACTTAAAAGTATTTGTCCTACAAAACTATTTGCACAAGAATGCAAAAATAAGTGATCAAAGATGTTCAAGGCAGCATTAATTTTACTGGCACATTGGAATAGTCTAAACATTCATCGAAAGGAGCTAGCTAAAATGTACTGACTTGGGGAAATATACTATTGTTTCATTTGCTCAGTCATGTCCGACTCTTTGTGACGCCATGGACTGTAGCACCCCAGGCTTCCCTGTCCTTTACCATCTCCCGGAGCTTGCTCAAACTCATATGCATTGAGTCAGTGATACTATCCAACCATCTCGTCTTCTGTCATCCCCTTCTCCTCCTGCCTTCAATCTTTCCCAGCATCAGGGTCTTTTCTAATGAGTCAGCTTTTTGCATCAGGTGGCCAAAGGACTGGAGCTTCAGCTTCAGCATCAGTCTTTCCAATGAATATTCAGGATTGATTTTCTTTAGGATGGAATGATCTGATCTCTTTGCTGTCCAAGAAACAATGAAGAGTCTTCTCCAACACCACAGTTCAAAAGCATCAATTCTTTGGGTTCAGCCTTCTTTATGGATGAAACTTCATCAAAAGCAGCTAGCTAATATGTACTGACTTGAGGAAATGACTACTATATAATAGGTTAAAAAGTAAGTTATATAATATTATAATGCTATTTTACTTGTATAGTACATCATGTTAGTTGCTCAGTCATGCCTGACTCTTTGTCACCCCAGGAAGTGTAGGCAAGGCTCCTCTTTCTGTGGAATTCTCCAGGTGCCTGGGTCCAGCCCCAGCGGGGTCCAGGGGTCTTGAGGGATGAGTGGCGTCGGCGGAAGAACTGAGCTGAGTCGGTGTGTGGTGATGAAGCAGTCTCTATTTATTGCTGTTAGTTTTGTGAGGTGATGGAGAAGTCTCTCCAAAAGGATGGAGAAGTCTCTCACTTTATTTTTGTTAGCTTACAGTTTTATAGGCAAAAAACATCCCCGTTACATCACAACTATTTTGTGCAAACTTTTGTTTTCTGCCTACCATCAACAACTTTAACATTAAGCTCATTTTCCTTGCAAAAGGTCGGATTTCTGCATAATCAGACTTAACAATAGTATGTTTACCATTTGAATGTCTCTAGCATACCTTTATTTAGCATAATGTGGGCATATATACACTGTCTTATAAGATAGCCTTTTCAGCAAAGATAAAAATCTTGCAACTTATCCAGGAACCATAGGGCTAGAATCTATCTCAAAGAGAGGGGGTTGTAAAAACTCTCTCCATATCCGAGAAGGGAGAAGGCTGTAAATGGTTGCTTTAGTTTAAGAATGTATGCATTTCTTTTGTCCCCGGAAAAGGTGTGCCTCTCCACTCATCTCTGAATATTCAGGGATTGATAAGGGACATCAAAAAACAGCACACAGGAAGCCTACTGCCAAATGTTTCCTGACAAGATGCAACTATGTAGAAGCTAGAAAGAGGGGCTTAAGCTTGAAACTGTTTTATTCTAATAACCTATTTTGGTTTTTACAAGGAAAGAGAAAAGAAGACAAAGAGACAGTTTAGCAGCACTGCTTTAACAATGAAACCCTATTAACCTTACAACTACTAAAAGGAATTCCTATGTCTACACTACCCTAAAGCAATCAGTGTCTCTTAACTATGCTGGCCACAGTTATGAGCAATCCTAAGTCCCATTCCAGTGTGGTTTTTTCAAGGAAGGGAGCCTCTTCCGTGGAGTGGTCGGGGGAGTGGGATGTGGAAAGGTGACCCAAGTACGAGCAAGCCCTTCTGGTGGTGGCTTTGCCATGACCCCCAGAGAACTCTTGGTAAACTCCCCAGTAACTAGTAGGAGGTAGAGTAATCTGTTTAAATGTCCCTTATACCTCCTTTGTCCCCGGGAAAGGGAATCTGCCTTCGGATCCTCTGAGGGAAATGTCTGAGGGAATTATCTCAGGATGCATTTTTTCTAACTGGGACTGACCTGAGATGAGCTCAAACATAACAGATGAGCATAAACAAAACTTCCCAAGAAAAATACGAGGAGGGGCCTTGCCTTGGGATGCCCCAAAGGAAAATCCACTTTGCAGTTTCCTTCTCAGTCTCCTGACTTTGTCATCTGAGTGAGGGGGCATCCTGACGGCTCCCAGCATCCAGGCAAGAATACTGGAGTGGGTTGCCATTTCCTTCTCCAGGGGCACTTCCCAACCCAGGGATCAAACCCAGGTCTCTTGCATTGCAGGCAGATTCTTTACCATCTGAGCCCCCAGGGAGGCCCAATTTTACTTGTACAAAGAAGTGTATTTTTATATAAAAGACAAAGAAAACGTCTGCAAGCATAATCAACTAGTTTAACTGTGGCTACTTGTAAGAAACAGAATTTGGAGATGGGGATTAATCACAGATTTAAAAAAAAGTTTTCTTTTTTTAATGAGGATATATTGGTTTCTTTTATAATTAAAAACATCAATCTTTTGGAAGTTTTTAGACATGGTGGCTAACTCTACACTCTTCTTTACATCTGGTAAATTATGATACACAGAATAAAGAGAAGGAGCTTAATTGGCACAAAGAACATTAGTTGAAAATTAGCATTTCTGGTTTTGCATTCTGTCATTATTTATAAGCAAAGACTAGTGAGAAAGAGAAAAGAGGACTATAATTGCTTATTCTTGTTTACAAAGTGACCAGTCAGGGATGCCCACTTTACTTTTTAAAACTGTAGTTTGTAAAAATTGCTTTAATTATGTACATCTACTTAGGGTGAGTAATATAATAATGCTTATGATAGCTCACATTTCATAATTAAGTTATTACTTCAAATATTAATTCTTTTTTCAATTTTAGCCAATAGAAAAAGGACCATTATTTGTCTATTTTAAACTTTTTTGCTGTTGTTTGTGTTCTACCTTAAGGTGGAAGAGTTTCGGGATAGGAAGGTGAAGAAACTATCAAAGTCACTTTGTTATTAAACGTGCTATGCTTAGTTGCTTAGTCATGTCTGACTCTTTGCATCCCCATAGACTGTAGCCTGCCAGGCTCCTCTCTCCATGGGGATTCTTCAGGCAAGAATATTGGAGTGGGTTGCCATGACCTCTCCAGGGGATCTTCCCAAACCAGGGATTGAACCCAGGCCTCCCACATTGCAGGCGGATTCTTTACTGTGTGAGCCACCAGGGAATATTACATAATTAAGAATAAATTAAGAATAAATAGTGGTGAAAATTATGACTAGTAATATTCATTCTAAAGTGATATATTGTTTCAATCATTCTGTCTCTTTTTTTTTATTGTGGTAAAAAATACACAACATAAAACTGACAGTCTCAAAAGCAAGACTGGGAGCTGACTGTGGCTCAGATCATAAACTCCTCATTGCCAAATTCAGACTTAAATTGAAGAAAGTGGAGAAAACCACTACACCATTCAGGTATGATCTAAATCAAATCTCTTATGACTATGCAGTGTAAGTGAGAAATAGATTTAAGGGACTAGATCTGACAGACAGAGTGCCTGATGAAATATGGACAGAGGTTCATGACATTGTACAGTAGACAGGAATCAAGACCATTGCCAAGAAAAAGAAATGCAAAAAAGCAAAATTGCTGTCTGATGAAGCCTTACAAATGACTATGAAAAGAAAGGAAGCAAAATGCAAAGGAGAAAAGGAAAGATATTCCCATCTGAATGCAGAGTTCCAAAGAATAGCAAGGAGAGATAAGAAAGCCTTCCTTAGCCATCAATGCAAAGAAATAGAGGAAAACAATAGAATGGGAAAGACTAGAGATCTCTTCAAGAAAATTAGAGATACCAAGGGAACATTTCATGCAAAAATAGGCTCAATAAAGGACAGAAATGGTATGGACCTAACAGAAGCAGAAGATATTAAGAAGAGTTGGCAAGAATACACAGAAGAACTGTACAAAAGAGATGTCCATGACCCAGATAATCGCAATGGTGTGATCACTCACCTATAGCCAGACATCCTGGAATGTGAAGTCAAGTGGGCCTTCGGAAGCATCACTATGAACAAAGCCAGCAGAGGTGATCGAATTCCAGTTGAACTATTTCATATACTGAAAGATAATGCTGTGAAAATGCTGCACTCAATATGCCAGCAAATTTGGAAAACTCAGCAGTGGCCACAGGACTGGAAAAGGTCAGTTTTCATTCCAATCCCAAAGAAAGGCAATGCCAAAGAATGCTCAAACTACCACACAATTGCACTCATCTCACATGCTAGTAAAGTAATGCTAAGAATTCTCCAAGGCAGGCTTCAACAATACGTGAATCATGAACTTCCAGATGTTTAAGCTGGATTTAGAAAAGGCAGAGGAACCAGAGATCAAATTGCCAACATCTGCTGGATTATCGAAAAAGCAAGAGAGTTCCAAAAAAACATCTATTTCTGATTTACTGACTATGCCAAAGCCTTTGACTGTGTGGATCACAATAAACTGTGGAAAATTCTTCAAGTGATGGGAATACCAGATCACCAGACCTGCCTCTTGAGAAACCTTTATGCAGGTCAGGAAGCAACAATTAGAACTGGATATGGAACAACACAGTGGTTCCAAATAAGAAAAGGAGTGTGTCAAGGCTGGATATTGTCACCCTGCTTATTTAACTTACGCAGAATACATCATGTGAAATGCTGGCCTGGATGAAGCACAAGCTGGAAGTAAGATTGTCAGGAGCAATATCAGTAACCTCAGATATGCAGATGACACCACCCTGATGGCAGAAAGTGAAGAAGAACTAAAAAGCCTCTTGATGAAAGTGAAAGAGGAGAGTGAAAAAGTTGGCTTAAAGCTCAACATTCAGAAAACTAAGATCATGGCATCTGGTCCCATCACTTCCTGGCAAACAGATGGGGAAACAGTGGAAACAGTGGCTGACTTTATTTTTCTGAGCTCCAAAATCACTGCAGATGGTGCCTGCAGCCATGAAACTAAAAGACGCTTAATCCTTGGAAGGAAAGTTATGACCAACCTCAACAGCATATTAAAAAGCAGAGACATTGCTTTGTCAGCAAAGGTCTGTCTAGTCAAGGCTATGGTTTTTCCAGTGGTCATGTATGGATGTGAGAGTTGGAACATAAAGAAAGCTGAGCACTGAAGAATCAATACTTTTGAACTGTGGTGCTGGAGAAGACTCTTGAGAGTCCCTTGGACTGCAAGGAGGGTCAACCAGTCCATCCTAAAGAAGATCAGTCCTGAGTGTTCATTGGAAGGACTGATGTTGAAGCTGAAAATCCAATACTTTGTCCACCTGATGCAAAGAGCTGACTCATTTGAAAAGACCCTAATGCTGGGAAAGAATGAGGACAGGAGGAGAAGGGGACGACAGAGGAGGAGATCGTTGGATGGCATCACTGACTTAGACAAACCCATGGAAATGTTGCCTGGAAAATCCCATGGACAGAGGAGCCTGGTAGGCTGCAATCCATGGGGTCGCTAAGAGTTGGACACGACTGAGCAACTTCACTTTCACTTTTCACTTTCATGCATTGGAGACAGAAATGGCACCCCAGTCCAGTGTTCTTGCCTGGAGAATCCCAGGGACAGCGGAGCGTGGTGGGCTGCCATCTATGGGGTCACACAGAGTGGGACGGGACTGAAACGACTTAGCAGCATATCAACATATAGTTGTTAACAAGCTAGAGCTACCAATCACTGTGCAAATTAGTAAAATTAATTCTTTCTAAAAATGTTGCTAGAGGGAATCCAGAATTTAATGAGCAAAGAGGAAGAAACTGTCATGCTAACTGGCACCATATAATACAAAGAGAACCTGCTTCATCAGATAAAAAGGATATGTTGGTCGAGTTAGGATACATTTAAACAATAAATGGCTTTCTCTCACATATCTTTATAAAGTTAAATTTTGTTGTATATGAGGCAGTTTATGTTACTATAGATATGGTATTATTTTTTAATATAGTTTAAGAGCAATTAAGGTACTTTAAATAATATAGAATCAGGAATTTTAGAACAAAGTGATTTTAGAAATCAGGTAATCTAGTCATTGTCATTTTTTTTTAATTTGGTATGCATGTGCATAAAAACTTTTGCTCATTCTCCTTTTAATTCCTGTATTAAATATTGCTATTATTAAATTTTAATTTTTTAGACAGAATAGAATATGAATGCTCATTTTTTAATATTTTCTATCTTAGTTGTTCACCTATGCACCCCTGAAGATCCCTGACTTAAAACACCGTTCGCTTTAGGTTCTTTAGCAAATAACTAGCAAAGGTGATACTGTGACCTAAGTCTCTCTAGCAAAGTTGATATTGTGACCTAAGTCTCTCAGTTTGGTCCTATGTTTTCTCATTTTTTAATTTTCTTTCTTTCTATATAAAGGGCTATTTCCTTCATGAAATACTTTAGTTTGCAAAGAAAGTTACTGGGTCTAGCATGTGATTGATATCTAGTAAATATTTGTTAAATGACTTTGCAGTAACACCATCAAGAACACAATCCCCAAAACATCTAAGCTTCCACTTTTGTTCAAGCACTCCATGCTTCCTGATGTTGGAAACTGCTGTTTCCTTGTTTTAAAACATCCATGAGCATGTGATTAGAATCAAAGAGATTGAAAATTAACTTATCCATGTTTGGGTTTTTCTTTTAATATGTATTTTTATTTATTTATTTGGCTGTGCAGCATGTTGGATTTTTGATCTTCGATTCACCATGCATGATCTTTCAGTGGGTCATGTGAACTCTTTAGCTGCGGTGCTTGGGATCTAAGTTCCCTGACCAGAGATGGGACCCAGAACCCTTACACTGGGAGTGCAGAGTCTTAGCCACTGGACCACCAGGGAAGTCCCTACTTTATCCATGTTAACCCATTACTACCAACACGTGTATAACACAGGTGTTTTTCTTCTATTAAATTGTTCTCTGGATGTCATCAGGGAGTAGGAAGTGATCAATACAATCATCAGGAGATGATCTTTTGCCAGAGTAAATTAATTCCCAGTACAATGGCTGAAAAGACAAGACTCCTTGGGACACAGTTATTCTTATAGGCAAACCCAAATCATCAGTATCCTTGGCTTTCCCCAGAAAAGTTTAACTCAGATTAAGTTCTGGCTTTCTTACACAGCTCTAAGCCTAGCTAGCCAGCTTCCTAATTGGGAGCTTACCCTCCTTCTCTATACCTCTTTCTCTCAATCAGTTCAGCACCCAAATGTTTAGGCGCTAAATGCAAACTGCCGTCTCCCCAAACCCAGGCCCTATTTGGAATCTACTTACAGAGTCCAGGAGAAGTAAGGGTTGAATAAGTGACATAGTGGTTAGAACAGTCTCTTCTTTCTTTTCTCCCTGGATTTCCCACAACAAACAGGGATGTGGTCATGCTGTAACCGGCAGCAGCCCCACACTTCACCCCAAGTGAGGCTTTTATTCTCTTCCCTCACTTCTGTCCACTTGTCTTCACTGAGGCTTGTTGTATCTGGGGTCTGCAGTATTCACTCACCAAAGTGAGCCTGCTTATCACAGAAGAGTTGCCTCACTTTCTGATCTGTCCTCCTAGGGAATAATTGTGAATGATCACCTACTCCTCTCTTAAACCTATTTACTTCTTATTGATAACTCCTCCAGAGCTGAAACTGTTTTGCCTTCATCCTCAGTTCTTCCTTGAAGTGAGAACAATTTTTTTTAAGTAACATTTACTAAAGATTTTTATTTAAATTAACTGTTGTATTGAATACATTAACATTTAAATTTACTGTATCCTTTCTTCTTAGGCTCACTCTCATGTTTGTCTCCTTCCCCTTCTCTGTCTGGTCCTTAAGGTCTATTCTTATATAAGTGAGATTATCTATTTACTACAATACTGTCTTATATTCTCCATTTATGAAATCTTATCTAAAAGTCTGAATATTAACTTTAAAAAATACGTAATAGTCTCAATTAAGAATGAATACTTGGAGAAGTGAAAACTTCCCTTTTAAAAAAGTCATAGGAATAATGTCAAGGGATTCCTAAAATATTTAAAAATATTAACAAATAATTATAACATCTTATGTTATATAAATTTTGTTAGACCAAGATCACAGGAAAAATCAGGACAAAAATTTTCTGTTTCAAAAAAGTGTCACTGCACATCTACATTGCCCTTGGATGTGTAGAAGCCCTGTTAGGCTAAATTGTCTGTTTCTTTCATTTGGTAAAGATTTTTGCTTTTTTTTCCTTGTCAAGCAGACTTTCAAGTTATTTTATTCTCAGACCTTGAACTACATGTTGTTCTTTTAAGTAAAATGCACAGAAGAACTGCATCAGGGAGATGACAAATGTCCAATTCATTTAAACAGTATTAGTATGATTTAATTATCTTAGGTTTTGCTTTGCTTTATGTTAAATAAAATAAATTAGATAATATGTTTAAATGCTATATGACAATTTTATTTAATATTAAGAAACTTAATTGTATATGAGCCCTTATCTAAGCACAAATGAAAGCTGCACAGTTAGGAACTTCTCTGGTAGTTCAGTGGCTAAGACTCCATGCTCCCAATGCAGAGGGCCTGGGTTTGATCCTGCTCAGGAGACTAGAACCTGCATGCCACAGCTAAGACCTGGAGCAGCCAAATAAATAAAAATAAATATTAAAAACTCAAAATGTGGAAAACATGTTATCCATTTATTAAAGATAGATAAATATTTACCTAAATTGTCATTGTAACAGAACAATAGCTGCAGATTGAAAGGTCATTCTTCGGTGAGCCTTACTTTATTTTTATGCTATCTAGTTCATATTATATTTCTCACTGGGATCATAAAGGTTGAAATTTAAAAAAAGATAGCCATAAACGTTTTATCTCTTACTAAACTTGGGTTAAGAAGCTATGCATGCATGGTATCAATATGTCACAGGAAATTGTTTCGCTGCTCCAGTGTCCTAAAATATTCCAATGTGAGAAAAGACCTCATATATTAGAGTACTTGTATAAATATTTCCAATGATGCCATAGAAATTGGAATGAGAGAGAGAATAAGTTATGGTAGATGATTTCACATCAGGTGGGCCTAAAGGAATCTTCACTAGAGGGCTCAAAGACATGTTTTGTGCAATATCTGCACTATTAACAATTTTATGTATGGACTCCCTGCAAACTGGAATGATCACAGATAAAGGAAAAAGTCAAGCATAATACTCAATTTTTAATGGAAAAGGGAGGAACTGGAAGATCACATTTTGTTTAGTCTTCTTTGAAATACCATGGTGTTAATCTTTGAAAAACAACAACCAAAAGGAAAAAAAAAAAAAACAACCTTGTAATTTATAAGTCCACAGAGGGTGGCCAAGTATCCATTGTCTAATATGAGTTTGTGAAAAGCAATCTTACTAAATAAAATTATTTTACTTCTTAAATAAATGGCAAAATGCAGTGTGTATAATAGTATGGCACGGTGGTAAAGAATCCGCCTGCAATGCAGGAGATACAGGTTCAATCCTTGAGTTGGGAAGATCCCTTGGAGTAGGAAAGAGCAACCCACTCCACTATTCTTGCCTGGGAAATCCCACGGACAGAGGAGCCTGGTGAGCTACAGTCCATGGGATTGCAAAGAGTTGGACATGACTGAGAGACTGAACATACATGCATGCATGTTCAGTTAGATACATGATCATTGCTAATCCTATGAAAAATTGTGATTTAGAGAAAATTCAGTTATCCTCTCCTGGCCTTGTTTAATATATTAAGATTACTCATACAACTGTACATGCTATATATGCACAGTTTCAAGTTCTGATTAATTCATTTAACATTATATCATAAACTGCATACTACTCTTATGTGACCAAGTTACTAAGAAATCTGAACTTGGTGGGGATAGAAACATAAAATACTGTATTTTTCCTCAAGTCACTGCTCCCACTGTACTATGTTGAATAAACACCCTTTCTCCACAGGCAGATTCCATAGTTTTCTGCTGTTTTAAGTTATCCAAAGTCCAGCCTGGCCTAGTTTCTAAAATTTTGGTGTCCTAAAACCCCCTCCAACGCGGGCCATACTTGTAGCCAAGGGACGTGAAAAGAGGGAGGGACTAGAACCCATTTTTCACTCCTTCTCCCTCATCAGGCCCCTAAAGACTGGGCTGGGTGTCTGGTTCTAGGATTTTTTTTTTCCTCTTTCTTTTGCAAGGCTAATTCCTCTGGTATTGAGGGCTCGAAGTAGGAATAGAGATGAATAGGAGTAGAAATGAACCTCGCTCTTTGTCTTGGTCACTGATGCTTCTCCAGCTGACACTGACTGCCCTTGGTATTCTAAACTGCCTTTCCCATAGCACACATCAGTTCTTTCAGTGAGCAGAAGGGGCCTCTGTGTTGTACCAACATCCTCACAAGGAAACTCTGGCACCTTTCTGTGTTATTTATTGGATTCGTGTACTTGAGTTTTCCATGACATCGTCTGGAAAAACCTGAACAAACATTTTGGCCCTCCAACTCGATGCTTTGTTAGTAGTCTTCCCTTTTGGTGGAACACTGCAAAAACAATTCAAGCCCCAATATCTTCCTGGTGTCTCTTGACCTACAGGAAATCCACACATTATTTCTTGTACGCAATCAATGTCCCCAATGCATTGGACACACACAGTCCTATCAGCCATCGTATCATCACAAGATAATTAAATTTAAAGTGTTAGCCAATGCCAGTGCTCTTCATATGAGGTGGGGTAGGGTGGGGAGTGAGAATAATGTAAAGTATGGCTGCTACTGAACCCTGCCTTCTGCAGGTGGCCACGAGGCCTAAGTCGCTACTCATAACTTCATTTTTCAACCCTTCATTTCACATCACTTTATCCCTCTAAGCGTCTTGACTTTGCATTCTTTATCTAGTCCAGTGCCTAAACCTTAATTCCCAAATGATCTTGGTCCACTCTGGACTTATTTTTGGACTTATATCGGCTTTCTTCACTGAGTTGTCTCAGTTGGATTTCAAACATCATCTATGTCTCATGTATAGCAGCAGCTGAATTTCTCTTTGATGACTGGGATTAATCACCACATGGCTATGGTGACCCTTTTCTGCCTCTTTAATTCTATAGCTCCAGGAGCCAAAGAGAGCCAGAGGAACTCTCCAGCTCATCGGAGCCCTGATGGAAGCATTCCTCCCTTAGATATAAGATCTCAAAAAGCATGAGCCCAACTGTTGGGAAGAAAAGCAAAAATTTCTTCAGTGGATTACTTGGTGTGATAGTGAGAGGTCCATTTTTATTTCCTTTTTTATTGAGTACGTGGGTTAGTACTACAGGAGATCCTTTTTTAATCTCCAGTGTTCTGGTATTTTATAATCTGCCTTGGTATTGAACTTTTTTCATTCATTGTTCTGGGTACAGAGAGGACATTTTGAAACTCAAAATTCATCTTTTGATTTGAGAAATTTTCTTATTTTTTTTCTTTGCTAATTTCATCCCCATAATTTAAGATCTCTATTTTCTCTGGAGATCCTAGTAGCCAATAATTAGTTCCCCTGGTTTAACTCTCTGTATTTAAATTTTTTTTCTTTGATTCTTTGTGTATTGTCCTACTTTCTGAGATTTTTACAACAGTTTTTACAATCCTTTTACTTACCTTTTTACCACTCACTAGCTGTATAACATTGGGAAAGCTGTTAAGTATCTCAGTCTGCTTCCTCATCTTTGAAATGGAGCTATTAGCAGGAGATAACCATATTTCACAGTGTTTTTTTGAGGATTGAGTCTTAAAAACTGATTAGAATATTTTGACACACACTAAGTACTCAATAATAAATATTAGTTAATATTAGCTATTCATCAGTATCTTGTGAACTTGGTTAGTGTAAGTGATCTTTGAGCCGTTTAGAAGATGATTTCTAACCGGATCCTGACCTTGGCCTCTTTTGAGAAGACCAAACAGTTGGCCCTTGGCAGTCATGCCTCTCTATCTCATTATGTTCTTCAAGTGCAGAAATTTTCAAAGTTCTTCTCCAGTTTTGCCTAAATCTGTACCTGTGGTTTATTGTTTTTGTTTAGTCGCTAAGTCATGTCCGACTCTTTTGCAGCCCCATGGACTGTAACTGCCCACACTCCTCTTGCCATGGGGTTTCCCAGGAGTGGTGCCGTTTCCTTGTCTAGGGGATCTTCCCA
This sequence comes from Antilocapra americana, assembly GCA_007570785.1. Lineage (NCBI taxonomy): Eukaryota > Metazoa > Chordata > Mammalia > Artiodactyla > Antilocapridae > Antilocapra > Antilocapra americana. The sequence continues at coordinate 47,424,738 of ML660200.1, read as the reverse complement.
ACCCAGGGAGTGAACCCAGGTCTCCTGCACTGCAGATAGATTCTTTACTGCTGAGCCACCAGAGAAGGCCTGTATCTGTGCTTACATATGTATATTTTGTAATGTAAAATTACATGTAATGTGTTGTAGGAAACTTTTATTCTTAAAAAGAGAAATGATGGAGGGAAAATGATGATTCATGAGAATGGTCTGCTCCAGGAGTGTGTATTTATCCTTTTATCAAGCATCTTTATTTAACACTGCTATCTGTTTAACCTCTGCTAATTGGTAAGGACAGAGATTTTACTTATATCATCTTGTTAATTAATTTGAGCATCTACTATGCTTGAGAATCTATGTAAGTTCACAATCTATGACAGTATTTTTAAAGTATGGGTCATGAAATCAATTCAGTATGTTGAAACTTGAGTTAAAAAAAGAGAAATAGAATAGTATAGAATAGTAAATACCAGGGTACATTGCACATAGTAAAGTTCAATATTGCTTCATGGAATTTTTATTTCAGTGTGTGTCCTGGGTTTGTGATTTAAAAAACATATTTTTTACTAAAGTCTGGGTCAATAAAGTTGGAAAGCCACCAATGGAAAAGCCAATAAACAAAGAGGTATTTACAACACAATGTGATAAATATTATGGTGAAAAGGGGAATTAAGGATTGTATTCTGGAGAAGGGATTCTTGATCTGCATTTTAAAGGCTAGACAAATTGTAATAAAATGTTAATTGTTAATAAAATTTTAATAAATGTGGAGTAATATATTTCCAGTAAATGAAATAGCATAAAAACTCAAAAATCCTTCTGACTAAAGGAACAAGTATAATAGTAATATATAGGTAAGAGGAAGGGGCCAGATTAGGGAGCCTCTACTCTTCATTATCTGAGGAGCTTGGATTTTTATATTGATATCTCTAGAGAGCTGCTAGAGGATGGGGAAATGACAAAATTTAGTATCTGTTTTGTATTGAACACTTGACAGCACTGTGAAGAATGGATTTGAGGATAGTGACAGGAGGCAGAAAGTGGAGAACTGGAGGCATGGAGAGCAATTAGGAGGCATGATAAAGGCCATTTTAATCAAGAGAAGAGATTTTAATAAGACTGAAGGAGATGCAAAACACAGGACTGGGCAGCTATTTGGATGTATGGAGTAAGGAAGAGTCTGATACCAGCTTTCTGGCTTGAGCCATTAGGTAATGGTAATGGTCTTTTTCTGGAAGGTTGCCTATCTCCACTTCATTTCATTGTTTTCCTGGGGTTTTATCTTGTCCCTTCATCTGCGACATAACCTTCTGCTTTTTCATCCTGATTAACTTTCTGTAATGTGGCTTTTGTTTAGGTTGCTGTGGGACTGTGGTTCTTCTTGCTCCTTCTGTGTGCTCTCTGATGGAGGAGGCTAAGAGGCTTGTGTAAGCTTCCTGATGGGAGGGACTGGCAATGGGAAAAACTGGGTCTTGCTCTGGTGGGCAGGGCCTTGTTCAGTAAAGCTTTAATCCAATTATCTGCTGATGTTATGGTGTTTTAGTCACTAAGTTGGGTCTGACTCTTGGGAACCATGAGCTATAGTCTGCCAGGCTTCTCAGTCCATGGGATTTTCCAGGCAAGAATACTGGAGTGTGTTGCCATTTCCTTCTCCAGGAGATCTTCCCAACCCAGAGATCAAATGCAGGTCTCCTGCATTGCAGGCAGATTCTTTACCAGCTGAGCTACAGGGGAAGCTATCTGCTGATGGGTGGGGTTATACTCCCTCCCTGGTAGTTGTTTGGCCTGAGGCCACCTAGGGCCTGCAGGCTCTATGGTGGTGTTAATGGAGACCTCCAAGAGGGCTGCCACCAAGAGGGACCTTTCCAGACTGCTGCTGCCAGTGCCCCTGTCCCTTCGGTGAGCCCCTGGCAGTCCACCACCCTCCACCCCTCACAGGAGACCCTACAACACTAGCAGGTAGTTTTGGTTCATTCTCCTGTGGGGTCACTGCTCCCTTCTTCTGGGTCTTGGTGCATGCAAACTTTTGTTTGTGTCCTCTAAGACTGGAGTCTCTGTTTGCCCCAGTCCTATGGAAGTCCTATAATCAAATCCGACTGGCCTTCAAGATCAGATTCCCTGGGGATTCCCAGTCCCTTTGTCAGATTGCCAAACTGCGAAGCCCAACATGGGGTTCAGAATCTTCATAACAGTAGGAGAACTTCTTTGGTATTATTTTTCTCCAGTTTTTGGGTCACCTGCACAGCGGTATGGGGTTTTATTTTATCATGATTGCACCCCTCCTACTGTCTTGCGGTGGCTTCTTCTTTGTCTTTGAATGTGAGGTGTTTTTTTTTTGGTGGGTTCCAGGGTTCTCCTGTCAATGGTTGTTCAACCGCTAGTTGCAATTTTGGTGCTCTTGCAGGAGGAGATGAGCACACATTCTTCTACTCTGCCATCTTGAACCTGAAGCAGTGGTAATGGTCTTTACTTAGGAAATATTGATAACAGGATTAATAGCTTGTGGTCTTGACCAGGTAAGAATAATCAATAAATACTTAAGTGGTACCTGTGTAGTTAATGTCAAGCATAGGTTGAGATAAGTGTTAGGACCAAGAAGGAAGGATAGGACAATAAGATATGTCCTGGAAGAAACAGGAATCATGAATTCAAAAAGTGGCAAATCACGATTTCCATGAAACCTTCTGAATATCACTCAGCTTGAACTGATTTTTTTTCTTTTTCTGAAATATATTGCATACTTGCCACAGTTAAGTATATGCATTATTTTTTAATATTTATTTTATTATTTGGCTGCACATCTTCTCTGGTGGCTCAGTCAGTAAAGAGTCTGCCTACAATGAGGGAGACCTGGGTTCAATCTCTGGGTTGGGAAGATCCCTTGGAGAAGGAAATGGCAACCCACTCCAGTATTCTTGCATGGAGAATTCTATGGACGGAGGAGCCCGGTGGGCTACAGTCCATAGGGTCACAAAGAGTCGGACACGACTGAGTGACTAACACTTTCAGATTCTGGCCGCACAAGGTCTTGGTTGTGGCATGTGGAATCTTTAGTTGCAACACTCAAACTCTTAGTTGCAGCATGTTCCCTGACCAGGGGTTGAACCCAGGCCCCCTATATTGGGAGCACAGAGTCTTAGCCACTGGACCACCAGGGGAGTCCCCTGCATTGTTAGTTAATGGTATTACCTGTGTTTTTTCTTCTTAATAATTATGAGATCTTTATCAGTTCAGTTCATTCGCTCAGTCGTGTCCGACTCTTTGCGATCCCATGGACTGCAGCATGCCAGTCCTCCCTATCCATCGCCAACTCCTGGAGTTTACTCAAACTCATGTCCATTGAGTCGGTGATGCCATCCAACCATCTCATCCTCTGTCATCCCCTTCTCCTCCTGCCCTCAATCCTTCCTAGCATCAGGGTCTTTTCCAGTGAGTCAGTTCTTCACATCAGGTGGCCAAAGTATTGGAGTTTCAGCTTTAGCATCAGTCCTTCCAACAAACACTCAGGGCTGATTTCCTTTAGGATGGACTGGTTGGATCTCCTTGCAGTCCAAGGGACTCTCAAGAGTCTTCTCCATCACTACAGTTCAAAAGCATCAATTTTTTGGTGCTCAGCTTTCTTTATAGTCCATCTCTCACATCCATACATGACTACTGGAAAAACCCTAGCCTTGACTAGATGGACCTTTGTTGGCAAAGCAACGTCTCTGCTTTTTAATATGCTGTCTAGGTTGGTCATAACTTTTCTCCCAAGGAGTACGCGTCTTTTAATTTCATGGCCGCAGTCACCATCTGCAGTGATTTTGGAGCCTCCCCAAATAAAGTCTGCCACTGTTTCCACTATTTCTCCATCTATTTGCCTTGAAGTGATGGGACCAGATGCCATGATCTTTGTTTTCTGAATGTTGAGCTGTAAGCCAACTTTTTTCACTCTCCTCTTTCACTTTCGTCAACAGGCTCTTTAGTTCTTCTTCACTTTCTGCCATAAGAGTGAGATCCTTACAGAGAGGAATAATTATGTTCCCTTTATATTTCCTGGCTTATTATGGATACTGTGTCTAAGAGATGGAGTAGAACTGCATGGTTATTTAGAATTCCATTTGATGAAATGCTCCATCATTTTTTATGGTTCTCTAGTATGTTTGACCAAAGTGGGGTTTGTCTCAGCTACTACTGAGCAGTTTCTTCTCTGTGGTCCATGTCCCCTCTTTACCACCCAGTTATGCCTTGGGTTTCACTCACTTGGCTGCTCTCCCTGCCTAGAACTCTGAAGCTACTGTCTTTGATGAAATGATGTTGCTGCTGCCACACGGATCTCAGTGAAGGAGTGACATGAGGAAGGCTACATTTAGCATTACTGCACCTTAATTTTTCTTCCATACCATCAACACAAAACTAGTTCACATAAAATGCTTTACTGAAAGTTTGGGGATGACTAAGGAAAGTATAACTGCTAACTGTCTTATTCCCCATCCTCATCCTCTACTGTCTGGGTGAGCCCATCCATTCAGCCATCCAGGCTGAGGGAAGAGCAGGATGAGCAAACAATGACTGTTTTCTGGGGCTTCTTACCAAGCCATAAAAATAAGAGATAATATAGGCAAGACCATGTAGATCTGTAACTCTGATTTTTTCCCATGCTGACCAGAGTCAGTGAAGAAGCTGCAGGTTAGGGTTACCCAGAAACTTCCTCAAAAGTGCAGAATATAGTTAACTCTCTCTCTCTCTTTTTTTTTTTTAGTATTTTTGATGCATCAGAAAACCTGCAGGATGATTCCCTGACCAGGTATCAAACCTGGCCCTCTGCAGTCAACTTGCTGTATCCTAACCACTAGGCCACTGGGGAATTCCCTAGTTAATCCTTTTTATACATAAATTTATTCTTATCCATTGTGACATCTTTTGAAGTGACAGAGACCTTATACCGCAGTGAAGACTTCTTGTAACTATTTCATTATCATGTTTTTATTATATTGTCATAACCTTGAAGTAAACTGAAATGTTAGTCATTCAGTCGTGTCTGACTCTTTGAAACCCCATGGACTGCAGCCCGTCAGGCTCCTCTGTCCATGGACTTCTTTAGGTGAGAATATTGGAGTGGGTTGCCATTCCCTTATTCCGGGGATCTTCCCAATCCAGGGATTGAACACAGGTCTGTTTGCATTGCCGGCAGATTATTTACCATCTGAGCCACCAGGGAAGTCATTATCTTCAGGCTGTATATATCCTGTTGTCAGGGCCACTGGGAATGGAAAATGCAGAATACTACTCGGAGACCTTTCAGCAGTTCTTGGTCAAGTTACTTCTGTGTTCTCAGCTTCTGACCTCTTCCAATCAAAAGAAAGCCAGTCATTCCACAATTCTGCCCACTTTTCCTCCTTGATTTGCATCTTTCCACAAGGTCTAACTCTCCTCTAGGTCTAGCTCGTTCATGACGTTTCTCCATAACTTTCTAACTTAAACTTCCAGATTATGTTTCTAGTCACTACAATTTTATGCTGATCAATATTACATTATTCCTTTATAGTGATTCTTCAGCAGGAGTTTCTTCCTGGGCATACCCTGGTTCCTAGCTTCCTTGTCTTGAGATTTGTGGCCCTCTCTTCCTTTAATTAGTCCTTTCTTTAGGTCTCTTGCTACAGATCTGCCCTTGGCTTTTTTGGGAAACTCCCTACTCTCTGGGGTTGGTTTCAAACTAGGATGAGTTCTCCTTTCCCCAAAGGGCAATCCAAGGACACAGTGACCCATTGCAGGATATTTCCCATCAAGGTCTTGAGTTTCTTAGCCTAGATTTACACTCTAGAGGCATTTCAGCAGGGGAGTCCCAGGGCAGACTTCAGTTCCCAAGTCTGGTACTTCCCAAGGTTTCTGTCAATATGGTAGGTAAATATACCTCTACATTCTTCCTCTAGTTTTCCTGTGGGCAACTGTTAGACCAAACAGACATGTGGACACAAACACACAACTCCCAAGGACATATAATTACTGTCGAAATCCATGATAAGGAAAATATTTTTTTTTCTCAATGCAATATATCTTTCACAGATTTGGCTGCCCATACTAGAGCTATACTATTTGTCAAGCAGTTTCAGTTTCTTTTCCCTACTCTCCAACAATGCACAGAGGCATGTCAGTTTAAATAACAAGTTCTATTACAATTTCTAGCCAAATAACAGAATTACATAACTGGGTGACATTTTCAGCTTCAAAAGACCTGGCACAATTTCCCCCAGCGTTTGATTATGAAAAATTTAAAAAGTATACAGAAGTTGAGAGAAGTTTTGTAGTGAATTCCCAAATACCACCCCCCACCTCAGTGTGCCTCAGTTTTCTCAATAACAACTGAATTTTTATAGTATCTGAAAACTGGCGGGGTGGGGGTGGGGCGTCCCTGATGGCTGAGACAGTAGAGAATCCATCTGCAGTTCAGGAGTCCCAGGTTCGATCCCTGGGTCAGGAAGATCTCCCAAAGAGAATGGCTACCCACTCCACTACTTTTGCCTGAAGAATTCCATGGACAGAGGAGCCTGGTGGGCTACATACAGTCCATGGAGTTGCAAAGAGACGACACTAACGCATGCCCCAGTTGGGTATCACATTATCTATGTATCTACCCATTCATTCCTTTCTTTTATGGATTTCAAAATAAATTTAATATACCAGTACTCTTCTCCTTAAATACTTCAAGTCATCACTTAGAGTTCAATATTTATTTACAGATTTTTTTTTTTTGACCTGGACTGCCAGGGAAGTCCCCAGGCTGTTTCTTTTTTTCCTTTTGAGGAAAAATTTACACACAATGAAATTTATAAATTTTATGTGTACATTTCTTAAATTTTGGAAAATACATACATGTGTGACCTAAGCCCCTAGCAAGACATAGACTATTACTATCACTCCAGATTCCCTCATACCTCTTTCCAGTCAATTCCTCTCCCTAAACAGCCATGGTTCTGATTTTTTCTACCATAGGTTAGTTTTGTTTGTTCTAGAACGTTACATAAATGTAATCATATAGTATATGCTCTTTTGTACTGTGTAAAGCTTCTTTCATTTAGCATGATACTTTGTTAAGTTGTAAGATAATTGCTTTACAATGCTGTGTTGGTTTCTGCTGTACAACAATGTGAATCAGCCGTAAGTATACATGTATCCCCTCCCTCATGAGCCTCCACACACTCCATCCCCCCTATGCCATTCCTTTAGTTTGTCACAGAGTACCAGGCTGAGCTCCCTGTGTTATACAGCCACTTGCAACCGGCTATCTATTTTACCCATAGTATGATACTTTTAAGACTCATCCACGTTGTGTTTATTGGTAGTTTGCTCTCTTCTATTCCTGGATAGTATTCCATTCTGTGAATACAGCATAGTTTGTTTATCCATTCTCCTATTGCTGAATCACTGGGCTGTTTCCAGTTTTGGCTTTTATGAATAAAGTAGTTGTGAACACTCTTGACCAAGTGTTCTTAAGACTTGGTCAAGAATGTTGACCATATTTTCATTTCTCTCGGGTAAATCCTGAAAAGTAGAATTGCTGAGTCATAGTGTATTGTCTGTTTAGTTTTATAAGAACCTGCTTGATCTTTTCCCAAAGTAATTGCACCATGTACACTTCCACTACAGTGCTGAGAGCTGTGGTTGCTCCACATCCTTGCCAGAATCTGGTGTGTTCAGTCTTTTTAATTTTAGCCATCCTAGTGGGTGTGTAGTGCTATCTTTTTACTGTGACTTAATTTGCATCCCCTGATGACTAATGATGTACAGTTTTTCATGTGCATATTGGCTACTAGTATATCATCTTTTGTGAAATGTTCATCTCTTTTGCCCATTTTCAAACTAGGCTGAGTTCTAGGAGTTCTTTATATCCTGGATATCAGTCCTTTGCTGTATGTATATATATATTTGCTAAATTTTCTCCCAGATGTGACTTGCCTATTTCTTTCCTTTTTTTTTTTACCTATTAATTTCTTTTTTCCCCCACCCTACTTTGTTTTATTTAGAAAAAAAAATTTTTGACATGTACACACAGCTATATTTATTTATTTATTTTTGGCTGCACTGGGTCTTCATTGCTGCAGTTGGACTTTCTCTAGTTGTGGAAAATGGGGGCATACTCTCTAGTTGTGGTGCACAGGCTTCTCATTATGGTGGCTTCTCTTGTTGCAGAGTGTAAGCTCTAGGCTTCAGTAGCCTAAACTTGCTGGCTCTTGGGTGAGTGGACTTCAATAGTCGCAGCATAGGGGCTCATTAAATGTGGCTCCTGGGCTCTGGAGTTCAGACTCAGAAGTTGTAGAACATGGTCTTAGTTGCTTCACGACATGTGGAATCTTCCCGGACCAGGGACTGAACCCATGTCTCCTGCATTGGCAGGCAGATTCTTATCCACTGTGCCACCAGAGAAGTAATCCTATTAATTTTCTTAATGCTGTCTTTTGACAAGTAGACATTTTTGAGTTTAGTGAAATCTAATTTAGCAGTTTATTAATTTATGGTTATTGATTTTTCTGTTCTGACTAAAACAACTTTACTTACCTCTGAGTCATGAAGATATTCTTTAATGTTTTCTACTAAAAGCTTTATGGTTTTAGCTTTTGCATTTAGGTCTATGATTCATCTCAAATTTATTTTAGTAAATATTTAGAGGTAGAGGTTGAAGGTTCTTTATTTTCCCACATAGATATATATCTAGTCAAGTGTCATTTGTTGAAAAGCTTCCTTGCCCCCACTGGATTGCATTAGTATAATACTTTTGTTAGAAATCAAATGACTTTATAATTTCGTAACTATTTCTGGGGTCTCTATTCAGTTCCATCAATCTATTTATCAATCCTTTTGCCAGCCAGTACCATACTGAATTGATTTCTTTAGCTTTGTAGTAGATATTGAAGCCAGGAAGTGTAAGTCCCTCAACTTTGTTCTTTTTCAAGTTTGCTTTGCATATTCTGAGGCCTTTGCTTTTCTCTCAGCAGTTTTTAAAGTGCAATTTTTTTCCTTTACTTTGGATCTGATCCAAAGCTTCCTTTCTTACTGACCTCTAAGTAGGGGGTCCAAGTAAATCTCTGGGGGTGGGGTTAGGGATGGGTGGTTGAGGGACCAGGCAGGATGTTTGTTCTTCCCAAATGTTACATACTTTTGATTGAAATGGGAATATGTGACAAACCACAGAGTTTTTACTGTATTATTACCTAAAGCTACCTTTGGCATATGCAAAAGTTTTGGTATCATTCTTTCAGCTATATTCATTGAAAAAATTAATGATAGTAGTTGCTGCAGTAAAACATTCTCCACACTTTCAGAGTCATGGTATCTATTTCATATTTCCTGTAGCTGCAAGAGCTAGTTTAGTACCAACACAAGGCATAATAAATTTTGTTAACTAAAATTTGGGTTGTTACAAATGATAATATCAGAGTGTTACAAGAAGCATTAAAGCTCACCTAGTTCAATCCTCCATCTGATCATAAGGTTTCCCACTGAATACCAGCTTGTACTGACTTATATAGTAATAGGGTACTCACAGCCTTAATTATCTAGAACAGTTCATTCCATGAATTCCTTCCAAAATCCACTGGGAAAAACAAAACAAAACAAAAACCTGACTGTTACTGCTTCCATAAGAGAATAAAGAAGACTGTATCCCAAACTAAGATCACTGTTATTCCCACTGCATAATTTGTAGGACTTAGAGTCAGGCTGTGATGAAGAGCAGCTGAGACAGATGCAATTGCAAGAGTTCAGCTGTTTCATCTGGTTCTGATATGCCACTCTTCCCTCTCCACCAAAATGAGTTTATTTCAATTAGAGCAAATGTTTCTACGGGGAATATAATACTTGTACAGTATAGCTGCTGCTGCTGCTAAGTCAATTCAGTCCTGTCCAACTCTGTGTGACCCTATAGACGGCAGCCCACCAGGCTCCCCTGTCCTTGGGATTCTCCAGGCAAGAACACTGGAGTGGGTTGCCACTTCCTTCTCCACTGCATCAAAGTGAAAAGTGAAAGTGAAGTCACTCAGTCGTGTCCGACTCTTTGCAACCCCATGGACTGCAGCCTACCAGGCTCCTCCGTCCAGGAGATTTTCTAGGCGAGAGTACTGGAGTGGGGTGCCATTGCCTTCTCCGATGTACAGTATAGAGAAGTCCTAAAATGTGTCATTTATCTACTATCTAACTATGCGTGGCATGGGTTGAAATAATCATTTCCAATTTATTGATTTCCAGGTCAGCCTTCCAGTTGGAACATAATTTGCTCACACTTGGACACTTAACTCTTTACGCACTTCTCCCCTGTCTACCCTCTGCCATTTCCCCATATAGACTCTTAGCAAGGAAAAAGTTAAAAGCACAACTAGGTTTTGGAATATTTTAACAAAATATAAAGAACTACTTTGTAATTTTAGGTATAGGCCAAAATCAACATACACTTAAAATTTCCAGATGTTCAAATTCCTTTGTGTCTATGTCATTTATTTCATTGTGCTATTTATTTAAAAAAATTTATTTACTTATTTTATTTTTTGGTTGCGGTGGGTCTTTGCTGCTATCCTCAGACTTTCTCTAGTTGCTGTGAGTGGGGTATACTCTGTTGCGACGATGCATGGGGTTCTCATTGTGGTGGGCTTTTCCCTTGTGGAGCACGAGCTATAGGTGAATGGGCTTCAGTAGTGGCAGCTCACGGGCTCAGTAGTTGTGGTTCACAGGCTCTGGAGCATGTGCTCAGTAGTTGTGACACATGCTCAGTGGCTCTGCAGCATGTGGGAATGTCTCAGACCAGGGATCGAACTATATCCTTTGCAGGATTCTTAATCACTGGACCACCAGGAAAGCCCCTATTCTAAATATTCTAAGTGAGCATCTTGATGTGGGGGAGGGATACAATCCAGCTTCTTCCTCATCATAGTGTCACAGTGATGACATAAGTACCTTTAGTCTAGGAGGAGCCCCACTCCTGGTTTAATTAGTCACTGACATCCTAATGCTCTACTAGTGTTTGTAGATTTACTTCTTGAAAGACGACACCCATCATACCTGTGTGGGATATGGAAACAGGAACAAAATGTATTCCTGTCAGTAGGGCTTCCCAGGTGGTGCTAGTGGTAAAGAATCTGCCTGCCAATGCAGGAAACGTGGGTTGGATCCCTGGGTCCAGAAGATCCCCTGAAGTAGGAAATGGCAATCCACTCCAGTATTCTTGGTGAAGAACCCCATGGACAGAAGAGCCTGGCAGGCTACAGTCCATGGGGTCACAAAGAGTCAGACACAGCTGAGCACACACAGTGATGGCCTATGCGGGATCTCTCACCTCTCAAAATAATGAGAGGAAGCTAGAAAATAAACCTAAAGAATATGTTATTAAAGATAAAAGGAGGGCCAAGAGTTGTGGCAGAACAGGCTCATTGGAAATTACCTCTTGTTTTAATAATTAATTTTGGTTTATTAGGACACTAGGTATTAGCATAATTCTAATTTTCACCCACAAAGTTAATACAGCGTAAGCTGCCTGGGAGTTGGAGACATATTTCTGCGGATTGGCCTAGTAAGCCCATACTTTGGTTTTTGCATCTGGGGGTAATATTTTTTGGGCAAGGACTTCACAAGCAGATTTAAATTCCCAGCTCAGTCAAGCTACATATTAAATACTTTATGAAACCAACACTAAAAGGTGACTATTGATGATAATACTTTTGCAGCTAGTTTCTTAGCCTTTAACATCCAGTTTTGCTTTCTGCAATGTTATTCTTTTCGACTCAATCTTCAAGTTTTCAACTTATAGTTGTGCCACAGTCTTAAAATTACTTCTTGTTTATAAATATCATTTTGCAATCTAAATAAAGAGTTATAAATTACTATATTGGGATTTTTATTTTTAAAAATTGTAAAAAGTTTTAAATTATTTCTACCTCCTTTTCCTAAATATACTGTGAATCTTATTTGACAGGTTTGTCTTTTGCCATCCCATTAACTCATAAATTTTCCCTCAACTCTGATCATCTACAATTGAGGAAAAAAATAATTTTTAATATCTAATAATACTGTTAGCCAATCATCATACTAGAATGACAGATTGCAAAGTTTTTGAGGGCAGAAGCTCCAATTCATATGCTTTTGTAGATACTTAGTTCATCCCATGGTACCTACTTTTAATACCTTTATTTACTGTATTGCTTGTTATATTTGGGTAGATGAAAAATCCAGCAAAATTCACCTTTATTTAGGGTAGCTGAGTTTTTCTAACTTCTCATTATTTAGGGTATCTGGCAGCCTTAGTTTTAAGTTGTTAATATCATCTCCATTGTGACTAGATTGGCACCAGTGAAACTCTTAAACTTGCTTAAAAATCATCTATTTTTTATCCAGGAAAATTGTTATTATGGCCTGGTGTTTATTCCTATGAATTGTTGTGGGGAGTTCTGTCTAAATGTAGTGTTGTCTCCCTCTCTCCAAGTGGCCAGTCTGACCCTAAATTTCACTGCAACAGTATGGATTTGGCAAACAACAATATGTTCCATTAGCAAATAATCCCTTCATTTAAATAAATGCCTTCCTTTCTCTTCCCTTTCCCTCACTTTTATTCAAACTGAGGTACTTTGGGCTACAGACATCCTTCCCTTGAAAAGTAACACACAATAAACATCTTGAGATTCCTACTTAGAGAAACTTCATAAAATAAGAGAGCAGAGTGTCAGGGACATAAGGTGCTAGTAAAACAAATTTGAATTTGTAAATCTTGGTCCATAGGGTCACAAAGAGTAGGACACGACTGAAGTGACTTAGTACATATATCTAGTTACATTGTTAAAAGAAGTTTGAACAGACTGAAGAAAGAGATGTGATGGTGGAAGACAGTTAAATCTACTGCAGAAGGAAAGCTCACTTCAAGAGTACCTGTAATATATTGTTCCTTATCCGCAATTTCCATCTGCCGCTGCACTTTCCTCATTTCTTTGGATGTGTGTGCGGGGTGCTCAGTCATGTCTGACTCTTTGCAGCCTGATGGATGGACTGCAGCCTTCCAGGCTTCTCTGTCCATGGAATTTTCCAAGGGTTGCCATTTCCTCCTTCAGAGGATCTTCCTGACCCAGGAATTGAACCTACTGTGTCTCCTGCTTTGGTAAGCAGATTCTTCACTACTAGTGCCCCCTGGAAAGCCCATTAACTTGGATACTAAAAGAAATAAAACCATTAGTGAGACTTTAGAAAAGGAAAACCTCTTGTGAGATTCAACACTGGAAACATGAAAGAGGGTGGAGGAGGGATTATTGCACTAAATGAGATAAGATAAAGCTTGGAGTGTTAGACTTTTTTTTTTTTTTTTTAATAGGGATCGTGCTTTCTTTGGGTTTCTCTGGTGGCTCAGATGGTAAAGAATCTGCCTGCAGTGCAGTAGACTTGGGTTTCATCCCTGGGCTGGGAGATTCCCTAACGAACGGGAATGACTACCTACTCCCATATTCTTGTCTGGAGAACTCTTACGAACAGAGGAGCCTGGTGGGCTACAGTCCATGGCGTTGCAAAGAGTTGGACAAGACTGAGAGACTAACACGTCACTTTCATGCTTCCTTTAAAGACACAAACAAACAAAATACACAGAGCTGGGATTGCGGGATGCACTGACCATCTGTAAACTAGAAACAGGAACTATATGTTATTCATCTTTACATTCTTTATAAGCGAGACCGTATCTGGCAGATAATAGATGCCCAGCAAACAATTGTTGAGTGGCTCAATATAGTGGTTATGGCAAGACTCAAGTTTGAGAAACATTATTGGTTCAAAGTAGAGCTACTTATTTTTGGATGGGGCTGGAAATGTTTTTGTAGAGGGAAGTTGGGCCAGGATTCAATGCCAGCCCTGGCAGATGGATTTCCCCCCTCCTAAACATTTGTGTCCCACCTCAACCAGAAAGGGATCTGGGTGATTAGGAAGGTGAAGTCTACTAATTAAGCTTTATAACAGTACAGGAGGCACTCGTATATTAACTATTCATCCCATGCCAATTTAAGGGCATATTTCTCAAGTTACGTTTTCCTAGGTTTGCCCCAGGATGAATGAGCCCCAGTCTGTTTTATTGTCAGTATTTCCCCCTCGTCAACGATTCAATTATTTTTGTTGTGCTTATTGAGACACCTTCTTTGATCCTTCGAAATCCTGCTCAACCTAGGCCTCAAGTGTTCCTGTAAGTCTCGAGGGAAAACGACTTGGGCTGAAGTCGGCGCCCAAAGCCACACCCTTCGAGAGGCCTTAAGAGCCCTGGGGCTTTCCTGGCAGCTACTCAGCTGCTGGCAGCCTCGCGGCGCGTCGGGAGCCCACGGCCCGGCCCCGAGGGCGCCCCGGAGGGAGGCCGGGCCCCGCTCCGCGCCGCGGCCCCGCGGCCCCCGGCCGGGACGCGGCCCCCGCCCGCCCGGCCCGGGCTCATTTACGCGGGGGCGCGCGCGGCGCCGGCGAGCGGGCGGGGCGGCCGGGGAGGCGGCGCGCGCGCGCCCTGACAGCTCGGCCCTGCTCGCTCGCTCTCGCTCGCCCCCGGCTCCCGAGCCCAGCATGGCGGTCAAGGTGACTCTTAACTCTCTGCTGCTGCCTTTATTTCACAAGAGGCGTTCCGGGGACCCTGCCTGCAGCCCCTCACCTCTTCCCATTGACTTTTTTTTGCCTGATTGTTGGAGGCCGTGTCCTGGGGCTCCAGGGAGAACTGTGCGGGGCTTGGACCGGAGGGAGAGGATGCCCGGCGGGGGGAGGGGAAGGAGGAGGGATTGTGAGTTGGAGGGGCTTGTAAGGACCACTGGTCGGCGGAGGAGGACGAGTATCCTGCCCTAGGTCCTTGGGATTGTGAGCCAGCAGTTGGAGGGCATCAGAAAGGGAGTGGGAGGAAGTGGCATGGATAGCCGGGGATACCCAAGGCATCCGTGTATTGTGGTGGGGGATGGGGTGAGTAATTGAGTATTTGGGGGCCTCCGGAGCCAGGGGCAGCGATTGGCATTTGAGCTGCAGGTGGCAGGATGTCTAAAGTATTTAGAAACGTTGTAGCCGCTTTCATTATTTTAGGTTGGGTGGAGAAAGAAAGAGGCGTGGAGACAATTATATTCTGCATTGCTTTCCACGGGAAGAAAGGCCAGCAGGCCATGCGATTAATTTGGGTGTTTTCAACTTTGCTGTTGTTTCTGCTCTTGCTGGACTCTTGGTTTGAAGGTGGGTGGATGCTCCCTGTGTCGCTAGTGGATGTGGAGTAAAGTGAGGGCTTGATCCTCATGGCCTTTCCTTTCAGCTCAGGGGAAATCTGTCTGATAGATTTGCTGTGTTTTAGGCTCTTCACACCTGTCTTTCCACAGTGTGATCGCACAACTCCGATTTGACAGTTGTTATCAATATTAGTGCTTTTAATTTGTTTTCAACTAAACGCACTTGTAAAAGATAAGAGCATTGATTATTAGCATCTGTGAACTGTAATCAGCAGAGATTATGTGATCTCTAGTGAAGCATTAACTGGCTTTTTTTTTTTTCCTTACAGACAACCAAGCGAGGTGATCCTCAGGAGTTAAGAAACATATTCCTACAGGTAATGGCTTATGTGCTATACTTCTTCTTGGTAGGGTGGGTTGGGGGAAAGGTGTAAGTCTAGCACTTTTCAGGCCTTAGCTTTCAGGAATGTTTTATCAGTATTTTCATGTATTCTTTAGAACATGGGAATTAATAATATAGATTATAACTCTTATTAAGATTTGATAAAAAGATTTCCCTCAAATTATTTTTTTAAATGACCTAAGACAAAAAAATTACTAAGGAGAAAAATTTCACCTTCCCTTAAGCATTGTGACCAAAATAAAAATTCAAAACATATTGACACACTTGTGCAATTGATAGGTATGATTAAAATTCTTGTTCTTTGAAAATTATGTTTATAAAGTTTTCCTGCTTCTAAGCAACTCTGTGCAATTTGTTACAGAGATAAGAATATTATAGTTATTCTTAATTTGTGTGTGTCTTTTCTTCCTCCGTTTATTTTTATTATATCCATGGGCTTTGGGGGTTGTGTTCCAAAATGTTACTATCTGTGATTCTTGCAAGAATCCCCCTTCACTTCTGCTAAGTTTTTATGATCAGTGACTTGGCTGTAGACTTTAAAAAAATTGGCTTAGTTTTTTGTTTTGCTTTCATTTCTTAATTTCAGAAGTTCTTCATGCAGAAAATTGTGCTTAAGTACATATAAAGGGAGACAAGCTTAGGTGTCCTACCAAATACTGTGTTTTTCTCTGAATTCATCTTTTGAGAATTTTTGAGACCTGGTCTATTCTGGACCTGTTCTTGTATAGAAACTTTGACCTTGGGCAGGTCCCTGCTGGGTGTTGGTTTCCTCTGTAAAATGAGAGGTGATCTTCCAAGGTTCCTTCCAACTCCAAAAGTCTATGATTCTATATTAGGAACAGATTCTAACATGCACATCAGCCTGGTGCAGATGACATTTTTATTTGAGAAATATGGATTGCTTAAGCTATTGTTGGGGAGGAGGCTGCATAGATGACCAATTAGTGAAAATGGGAATCTTAAATTTTATAAACTCTGGTAAAGGGAAGCATCATTTCCAGAACAAAAGTAATTGTAATAGAAATGCTCTGTTTGTGATTTGAAACCTTGATTTCTCACAAGTGTTCTTGAAAATAACCAAAAGTATGTCAGTGTTAACCACGCCATGTGCTCAATTGTTTCATGAGGAATTCATGTGATATAGTTAATTTTGTTTTCTAAATGAAGTAGGCATAGGAAAAATCAGTGGAAATGCTTCATGAACTAATGAACAGAGCATTGCCCAGGTGTTGGCAGCACTGGGTTCAATTGCCAGTCCTGCCCCTATCTTGTGGTTTTACCTGTGAGCTAATTATCTGGCCTTCCTGGGCTTCATCTTCTCATGTAGTACTCAGTGGGCTATAAGGAAATAGGAATTGAAGTCCTTTCAGCTTTAAAAATTTTGTGGAAAAAAATCTGTGATTCTGTATGGATTTGATTTTGGAGAAGAGAGGGCTGGGACTATGCCTAGCTTTTTGAAAACTTTCAGATTTATCTTTTTACACATTATTTTGATGATGCCCTTACTTTTTATACTGAAAATTTGTGGAATTCATTAACAACATGCTTAGCAGTAACGGTAAAGCATTGGCCCAAGAGTTATTGATAAGAGTCAAAACATAGATACTACCTTCTGGTAACTGAAACAGCTTGATATAGAATGTAGTTAGTTGAATCAGTTTGAGGGCTATTAGCAAGTAACATAGATTTTAAATTTATATCTTAAATAGTTCAGACTATAGTTACTTGAAGCTATAGGGCATTATTTAGAAACAGTTTTGTTTTAGATGCATATGTTTTTTTAATATTTTAGAAACAATAGCAGGCAAAAGTACATACTATGCATTTTTTTTTTTAGCAACTTAACATGTTTATTGAAATAGTCACTAGGAATTCTTTACTGTGTGTCATGTATATACTTGTATTTAGTTTCGTAGTAGACACTAACATGTCTAATAATTAAAGGGGAGAATTGAGCCAAGACTTGAATGGACAGGTAAATGTGACTAGCTCCTCTTTGAGACCTGTCCTATGTCCCACAACTTGTGGCTGAGGGAGTCAAGAACAGTGAAGGCAAAATATAGCCTCTGGTACGATAGTCAAATTGATTTGTCTAGATCCTTGTGGTCATGTAATAATAATGACAATAGCTGTCATTTACTGATCATTCTGAAGTATGCTGGGCATTGGCCTAGTCTTTTAGGGTATTATATTAATTTTTTTTCTTTTTAAACTGACGTATAGTTAATTTACAATATTTCAGGTAAAGCTATTTTATTAATTTTCATAACAGCCTTCCTGCATGCTTAGTCACTCAGTCGTGTCTGACTCTTTGTGACCCCATGGACTGTAGCCCACCAGGCTCCTTTGTCCATTGGATTCTCCACGCAAGAATACTGCAGTGGGTTGCCATTTCCTTCTCCAGGGGATCTTCTTAATCCAGGGGTTGAATCTGGGTCTCCTGTGTTGCAGGCGGATTCTTTAACAACCTTAGGAGATAGCATTATTGTCCCTGTTAAATCGTGCTCAGTCACTAAGTCGTGTCTGACTCGATGACCCCATGACTGTAGCCCACCAGACTCCTCTGTCCATGAGATTTTTTTAGGTAGAAATACTGGAGTGGGTTGCCATTTCCTTTTGCAGGGGATTTTCCCAACCCAGGCATCAAACCTGTATCTCTTGATTGTCCTGCATTGGCAGACAGATTCTTTACCACTGAGCCACCTGGGAAACCCCTCCTGTTAAGTAGATGAAGTTAAATGAGTTGGTTAATGTCACTTAGTTCATAAATGGTAGAGACTGGATTCTAGTCAAACTCTAAAATCCATGTCTTTAACCCTTACATGATACCACTTGTGGGTTCTTGAACTGGAATGACTTTTGAAAGCTGCTGCAGCTGCTGCTAAGTTGCTTCAGTCATGTCCAGTTCTGTGTGACCCCGTAGACGGCAGCCCACCAGACTCCCCTGTCCCTGGGATTCTCCAGGCAAGGACACTGGAGTGGGTTGCCATTTCCTTCTCCAATGCGTGAAAGTGAAGTCGCTCAGTTGTGTCCAACTCCTAGCAACTCCATGGACTGCAGCCTACCAGGCTCCTCCATCCATGGGATTTTCTAGGCAAGAGTACTGGAGTGGGGTGCCATTGCGTTCTCCGTTTGAAAGCTAGAGACATGTAAAAGTCTAACCGCAGCTGTGTTTGTTAAGAAATTAAAGAAAAAAAACCTGGTTACTTAGGTGATGAAATAAAATACCTTTCCACTGTGACTATCTAGAACATTTGGCCAAGGACTTTGGATTTGAAACAGTAGGAAGGCACTCTGGGTTTCTCAGTGGGTAAATTGAAGTGGGTAAATTCTGGCAGCTCCTTGTGTATGTTGGATAAAGAGTGGAGAGGTTGAAAGTAGGTAGAGAGATCTGTTAAGAGGCCATTGAAATAATTCATGTGGGAGATAATGACCTGGAGTGGCTGATGGCTGGGGAAATGGGATGGAAGGACGAAACCAGGGACTTTGGAAGGGATGAAATCAATTGAATCTGGTATTAAATATGAAAGTAAAGGAAGGAGTAGTGAATCTAGCATTTTTATGAGAGATGTTATTTATAAGGCATCTATTTTAGGAGTTGGGTTCGGGGATTGTTAAAGTTTGATTGCTAAATAAATGTGTCCCAATAAGTTGAAGTCAGATACAAGTTTTGTATAGGTGGTAGATGAAACCTTGGGTTAGGAGGATTAATTATAAAATAAACAAGACAGGGAATAAAGGACTGATTTATAAGTGATAGTATCAACTGAAATGGGAGGAGGAGGATCAGAAGTGAAGGAGGGCGAATGGCCTCATGGGAGCTTAGAGTGTCACAGAAAAGGGTCTAGTCAAAGAGTAAAATCTAGATTATTCTGTTACTAATATAATTTTGTCTTGGTAGGATTTGAGGGGTCACTTGAATTCAGGGTCATCTAAGCTATTTAAAGACTACAGAGAAGATATAATTTTGAATTTTAGAATGCAGTTGAAAAATTCTGGAAAATTTAGACCTATGGCATTGACTGTCTAAATTCACAACTAGCTGGTGTGGCTCACAGTCATTTGTTTTGTAAACAGCGAAATACTCCTGTTTGAAAGTGATGTTATACCTATGTTTAATGACACTCCATTTTGTGTGCAAGTCCATTTATGTGCAAGTTGGTAAGAGTAAGTAAGTATTTTGATTTTGAGTATAGAGAAACAGGTTTTTTTTAATGTTCATCATTTCTCAAATTTTGATGAACCGTCTTTTCTATTAATTAAAAAAAAAGAACAATAGTATTCACTAGGATTCTTTTTCCTGCCCCCCCCAAGTACATAAAATTGTAGCACAGCAAATGAATTCTTATGTGTTAGACTGCTGTAATTTTACAAACAGCTGTCAAGCTAATATTTTACTGTTAGTATCCTTGAAACTGTCAATTCTGGATTTATGTCTTCTTTTAAAAACTCTCTCAGCCACACACTATCACTGACCCAAATCTGCTACATCAGAGGTATATAGTAGCAAAAGGAGACAATGGAAGCAGTGAAGATGAAGGTGAGGTAAGGACAACAGGAATGTCATAGGTTCTTTGTTATAAACCTGACAGATTTAAAAATGAAGAGTTAATCCGGTTTGATCTGTGTTTTGTGGCAAAGTAGGTTTATCAAAAAGCTGTTTTAAGGGACTTCCCTGGTGGTCCAGTGATTAGGACTTGACTGTTTCACTGCTGTGGCCCTGTGTTCATTCCCTGGTTGGGGGAATTAAGATCCTGCAGGCCATACAGTGCTGCCCAAAAAACAAACTGTTTTAAGTGAATGATTTTTGAAGATCTCTTATTTTTCTTTTTAAGTTGATAAGAGTTTTGGTTGTTCGTTTACCAATGTATCCTATGATAAAAGCAATACATATTGAGACTGTAGCATAATGTATGCTATACCCAAAATGTGTGGCAATGTGGAAATCAAATACTATTTTTATCCTTTTTTCTCATCACCAGTGTAACTAGAAGATCGTATCCCATATCAAATTATGAAAATCCATTTTTTCTGTCTTGTTTATTTTACATTAGAAACTAAGTAGAAGATGCTGCTGCTAATGTAAAGCAAACAGTGATTCTTCTTTAGGGTTTTTATGATAACATAAATTTTTAATTGAAAGAAATGTCCTTTATTCAATAAATATTTTTTTACGTATTATGTGTTTATTTACTTTTGGCAGTAATCTGCAGCTGAAAAGGGAGTCAGGTTTTAGTAGGAGACTCTTCTATTTTGTTGAAATATGAGTTAGGGCTATGTTTTCCAAAGTGTAGGAAGTGTATCACAATATTACAGTTATAATAAGAGAATCAGGTATTGAAAGATGATAACATCTACTGAGGCCAAATGTGGAGAAAAAAGGTGCTCTCATAGTGCATTTGTGAAAACAAAGACTCTTTTGCAAAGCAGTTGGCAATGGTTTAAAATAAAAAGATAGCATTTGAAGAAACAATCCTGTTTTGGGGATATTTATCCCAGAGAAATAAAAATACTCATAAGAATATATATGTACAAGATTGTTAGTGGCAGCACTCAGTTGTTCCTCAAAAACAAAAAAAAATGTTGGAGGGCACAAAGTAAATGCTATCAAAGGGCAGTGGGAGAAAAATTATGAAATAACAACCGTGGAAAATTAAGCAGATACTAGAAAAGAATGAGTTACTTACTCCAGCTGATTTAGAGGAATTTCAAATGTACTGTAAATGAATCTGCCTGCAGTGTGGGAGACCCAGGTTTGACCCCTGGATCAGGAAGATCTCCTGGAGAAGGGAATGGCTATCCACTCCAGTATTCTTGGGGTTTCCCTGGTGGCTCAGATGGTAAAGAATCTGCCTGCAGTCAGAAGCCGCTGCTGCTGCTGCTAAGTCACTTCAGTCGTGTCCGACTCTGTGACCCCATAGATGGTTCCTTTGTCCCTGGGATTCTCCAGGCAAGAACACTGGAGTGGGTTGCCGTTTCCTTCTCCAATGCATGAAAGTGAAAGGTGAAAGTGAAGTTGCTCAGTCTTCTGACTCTTAGCGACCCCATGGACTGCATCCCACCAGGCTCCTCCATCCATGGGATTTGCCAGGCAAGAGTACTGGAGTGGGATGCCATCGCCTTCTCCACAGTCAGAAGACCCAGGTTCAATCAGGAAGATCCCTGGGAGAAGAGAATGGTTACCCACTCCAGTATTCTTGCCTGGAGAATTCCATAGACAGAGGAACCCATCATGCTATACTCCATGGGTCACAAAGAGTGGGATACAACTGAGTGACTAACACTTTTTTTTTCTTTATAAATGAGGAAGGACAGGTGTATATACGGATGGATAGATAATGTTAACTTGGTTGAGGTAAGAATTCAGGGGAAATAACAAAATCTCAATGTATGTGTGTTAAATTTTGAGCAAATGCATAATTTAAAAGTAAGAATTTAGTAATTTAGAACATGAAGTTAAAGGAGACTTCCCAGCGTGAACTGGGTTGAAGAAACCAGTAAGAGACACACAGAAAGGGATCTATAGTTTTCTTAGCCACCCTGATTAAAGGTTTTTACCAGTTTTTCAGGCTATAGGAATTGAAAATAATAGCCTTCATCTTCAGTTTATAAAGTATTTGCTATAAACTATAAAGAGTTCTTATTTTTAAAAATGTATTAGGCATTAAGAGCATGCCAGCAACATAGTGAAGACTTTATCCTTGAATCAACTAGACAGGTGAAAAAATAATTAAGATGAACACATTAGAGTTATTAAATGCTATCTATGTCCTACGACCAGTCAGTACATTTTTAATTGCCAAATAGACTAGGCAATCGGTGAGGTTTGTAGGTACAACAGAGGAGTTTAATGAAGGTATGACTTCACATTCTAGGTAGGGGTGAGGCAGATAATAACAAAGCCTGCACATTAAAAAACAAACATCAACCATAGGATTGTGATGATTCCAATAAGTAGGGTGATGGAAAAGGTGATCGTTTTCCAAGATATCAGGGCTGAGAACTGAAAGGTAAGTAGAGAGAATTCCGCGTGTGCAAAGGCCTGGGTGTGGATAGGATTTGGTATGTTCAACAGACAAAAATGAGGCCAGGGCTCCTGAAGCCTCAGTGAGTGAGGGGGTGAATGGCCAATAAGAGATGAGGCTGAAGGAAGCACACCAAGCAGGACCTTGCTTATAGGCCATGAAGACAAGAGTTTGGATTCTTTTCTAAAAAATGTTGCGGAACCTGTTGGAGGTCTTTCACCTTGAAAGTGGAATGATTCAGTTTATATGTTAAATAGATTGTATTTAAAGATAGATCATATTGAAATGTAAGCTTTCTCATATGTTTCTGTGCTTTCTCATGGACTTTCTACTCTACCTTGAGTAGACTGTGATTCTTCCAGTTTAATTTCCTCCTGTCCATAGCATTTTTAGGATATTTGATCTGGGCCTTGGTTGACTCCTTTTCACCAGGAGGCAACAGAATGTAGCCAGAACCTTATGTGGGCTTTGTAGTCTAACCAGAATTTGAATCCTCTTTGATCCTTTTTGCTGAGTGACCTTAGGTGTTTCCATTTCTGTGGGAGTCTGTCTTCTCATCTGTCTTAAGAAGGGATAACTGCATTTAGCATATAGGGATGTTACAAAGGTAAGATAATGTGTAAGTAGTGCCTGGCATTCAGAGAACCTGATAAAACTTAGTTCTTTGTCTCTTTCCTTTTCTTATGAGCTGAGGACTTTTCATTCCTGAAAAGGATCTCAGTCCCTTGTGTTCCCCAGGTAACTGTGCTGGACCTAGAAAGTGACTAACGATGCTAATAAGTATTTATGATTATGCACATGCAATTAGTTAATTAACTATTAGTTACATTCTTGAGATATACATCTGAAGATCTTCACAACTCCCCATATTCAGAAATAACTCCACAAAAGATAATTTCTCTCTTAAGTCTATAGATCCTGATAAGGGATAGAGCCATGATTAAAAACTGTGGAAGTATGTGCAGAGTTTTCATTTAAACCTTCTGTTGCTCTTTCTTAACCAGAGAAGAAATAGTAGTCTAGGGACTTCCCTGATGGCCCTGTGGCTAAAGCGCCATGCTTGTAGTGCTGGGGACCCAGGTTTGATCCCTGGTTAGGGAACTAGATCCCACATGCCTCACCTAAGACCCGGCGCAGCCAAATAAATAAAATTTTTAAAAAAAATTTAAAAAAAGAGAAAGAAATAGTAGTCCAACCAAGGAACACCAAGATGCAGACCTGAAAGAGAGACTTATAATTTGTTCTTTATGTTTGCAATTTGTAAAAAATTATCTCCCTGTTCTATTCAGCTCTCTTTTACTTAGCGCTGCTGAAATTTCTGAAACATGGCTCACTGAAACCAGTGCCATGGCTTCTAGAACTGTACTGTTGTTTGTTAACTGTTATGTTATAGGGACTATTTTAAGCTTTTTATACAAATCACTGTACGTAATCCTCAGGACAACTCTATAAGGTAGGTGCCATTAATGTTCCCATTTTAAAGATGAGAAAACTGAGCCCCAGAAAGGTTAAGCAACCCGCTCAGGGTTATATAGTAAATGGAGGAGACTTGCTTTATGTGTGTTAATACAACTTGCCTTATTTACTTAATATTGTATGGCAATGCAGGTATGGTAGTACATATAGAATCATCTCATTTTGGGGGTAGCCTTTTTTATTGTGAAAAATTTCAAACATATATGAATTTAAAGAAAATAGCATAATGAATTGCCGTCTACCATCACTAATCTTTGACTATCATAGCTCATTTTGCTTCATTTATATTGCAGCTGCAGGGGATTATTTTGAAGCAATCCTCAGACCTCTTATCACTGCATCCATAAATACTTCAGTGTCTATCTCTGAAAGATGATGACTCTGAAAAACAAACCAAACAAACCACAATACTTTCTTGCACCTAAAATTTTTCCTTAACAAATGAATTTCAATTCAGAGTTGCAGTTTCCATGCTTGTTTCATTTTTTTTAAGTTACTTTATTAAAATCAGATTCCAAGCCAGGTTCCTACATTGCATTTTGTTGATCTGTCACTGCCCCTGCCAGGGTAAAGGGCCTTTCTTCCTTATAGCAAAAATCTTGCTACGTAATCAAGGCTTACCAACAGTAAAGCATTCGATACACCTGGGAGCTGCACCTTGATTATTAAACACATGATTTGTCCAGGCTTGTAAATATATATATGCCCCTTGAATGTTCCCATGGTTTCTTAGACCAAGAAATTGAAGTATTTATTTTAAGAACAGTGCAAATTATTCAACTTAATCTGCTATGAAACATTCTAGTTCCAGTTACTGAATTCTCTGGAGTCATTATTTCCAAGGTTTTTAGCCATTTTTAGGGGTTAAATTGTTTTGAAAGACTTAGCTTATTATGGAACTTCTGTTAATTTCAGTGATTAACTGGAGTCTTGCACCGCCTTGCTTTGTTAGACATTGCATGGTAGCTGACAGTAGGCCTTGATGTAATGGATAGTAAAAATACACATATTAACGCAAAAAGAAGATAGTATTTAATGAAACAATCTGAGAAAGGCAGGGTTCTGGAGAATTTTTTTTTGCAATATCAAATGGGTTTTGTTTCCAGTGTAAGTGAAGTATGCAACTGAAAATGCTAATTAGATGTATAAAAACTGCCTTTTCCTAAAAAATGCATGTGTAGATTTTAGTAAATACCAGAAAAATTGTGTCACTCATTAAAATCTGTTTTAAAAAATTAATGTGGCTTCATAGATTGTTGCTAAAATCTATGTGGCTATATGTATTAAAAAATTTTTCTCATTAAAATATTATTTCTGCTATTGAATTCCACACTGCTCTATTGTAACAGAATTTGTGTTGTTGGATCTGTTGTGGTCTTTGCTTGTTACATAGAGTGCTTGAGTAGTGAAAGGGCATGCATTCCGGACTAAATTTGGCTTGCATTAGGAGTAAGAGCAGTAATAGTGAAGGACAACAAGATTAGCTTCATGTGCTCAATTCGTGCCTCGATAAAAGGGTTTCTCTTCCTTTGTTCATGTAATTCTTTTTCCTGTATAGGAAATGCTCTGTGTGATATTTGTAGTTACCAAATTTTGTGACATTGTCCTTTGAGAGTTAGAAATCGCAAGGATGTTGCAATCTGAAAATGTCAGTTTATATGAATTGGAACAAAGTCAGGCAGGAACAGTTTGTTTTGACTCATGTTACAGCCACATGTTGGATAAGCAGAGATGAAGCTCCCTAGACCAGTCAGGACTGATTTTCTGGTAAACCCAAGAATAGTAGAAGCCAACCCCAAGGAAACCTTGGTTAGAATAAGGGCGAAGAGTTAGAACAGTAACTCCTTCATGTTTGAGCAGAAGCAGAAAATTTCAGCATGCAAGGAGGGAAACTGGGATCTGCTGCTTTTCTGTGTTTCTAAGCGTTTTAGAATAACTATGTCAATCTGCATTAGCTTTACAATTTCCAAGTACTTTGATGTTAAAGATCTCACTTTTTTCCCCTTACAAAAAGATCTACCTTTCTGTAGTTTCTCCTTAAAGAGACTCTGAGAAGTGTGTGTTTGCTCCAGAAATCTCTACTATTTAACAACACAGGAGAGTAGGCCTTTTTCCTGATCTTAGTTTCAGTGTCCATCATGCCATGGTCTCTGAGTGACCTGAGGGCAGGAGCTATGTTTTCTTGATTCTGCATCCCTAGTGCTAGGCCTAGTGCCCAGCACAAAGTTGGTACTTGATAAATGTTTTAAAATGAATGCAAAACACCCTGAAAGATTTAAGCAGATTTTCGGCTTAATAAGAAGTGCTTCTAGATATATTACCTTGGTTTTGGTGGGCATACTGAACTGTAGAAGAAAATCCTTGATCTTGATACACTTAAAAAAGTAACCAACTTTCTAGTCACAACCTATCAGAATTTTCCTTTGTAATTTCTGGAAAATCTTTTAGAAATATAAAAATCAAAAACTTCTGTTTTCAAACTTAAACCATTTAAACAGCTAATTTATATCATTAAAACTATTTGGGTCTGTTTACTCATTCAGGTTTTTGGATTTTAAGTTAACCTTTTTTTTCTTCCCTTACTCAGTGGAAATGTAGTGTGTAAACTCTTTGTAAAGTCTGCTTTACAATTAACCTGTGATGTTGGTTGCATACATTCTAAAGGTTACTTAAGGTTACATTTGGTAAAATTGCAAAGGAGTTATTAGTATCCAGTTAACTACAGTCATGTGAGGTCTTGATGTGCTGATCTGTTGGCTTGATAGACAAAACATTTCTGGATAACATGATCGTCTCTTTTGAAGCTAGAGGTAGTTCAGTGAAAGTATAACATAAATCTGTGTATGAAACCATACTGTCTTTTATCAGCAATGATTTTGATTAAATGTATAAAGATTCTAGTCTTTCATTAAGATCCATTTTTTTTCTCAAGCTTCAGAATATCAAGGCTTTTTCAAACACATATGAGCTATACTCAAATTCAGATATTGCTGGAAATGCCAAAGCTATGGGCAGTTTTACGTTAAAACACTTCAGTTAGGTTTCTTAAAAGTTTAATTGAGAAAATAGACCACCTATTTTTTTTTCAGATACTGTCAGATACTTCTTGTCTATGTCTTTTATGTGTCCTTGACTTCTTGCCCAAGAAGGATTTATGGCTGCTTAAGAAACATTTTTGAAATGGCAAATGATTAACTCTAAAGTTATTTGGAGTGTGGATATAATAGTTGGCTGATTTCATTTCAAGTCATTTTAGTTCAGTCTTTGAAATGATAGGAACAAAATAGAAACAATATTGTGCACCAAAACTAATATATTAATTTTTTAGCATAAGTGTTAGCCTAGGAGATCCAAAAGTTTGTTTTAAATTGCTTTTTTTCATTTTTAGTGTAAACATGCAAGTCATTTTGGTTAGCAGAAAAAGTCTTAGTAAGCCCACTTAACCTTTTCTTATTTCTAGCTGTGTTACTTTAGGCCATGTTTCCTTTTTTTGTTTGTTTAAGCCTTGTTATCCAGTCAATTAAAATCCGCATTAAAAGTAATGATGTTATTTAAAATAAATAGCTCATTCTTATTTTAAAAAATATTTTTAGTTTAAATGTATCACCCATTTTTGAGGTACCTGCTTTTCTTTGTTAAGGAAATGGTCTAGCCTTTTGGCTGACTGGGTAGATTCTAGTTTCAGTTCTAAATTCCCTCTTCTATTTTGTCTGTCCCGGCAGCAGGCTCAGTGACAGTGCCAAGTAATTGTCTCTAATTTAATGAGTTAATTAGTTAACTGTCTCCTGCAGAAGTCAAGTACTGACTCCTTGTGGCTGAGAAGACTTGTGTTTTTTTTCTTCTGAGCTATGCACTTTATCTTTCAGTTAAAATAGACTAGGAGAGTTGGGAAAAACACTAGCAAAATACCTCAGGGTAAGTGATTCTCTGGCATCATTTATAACCCCAGATATTGGCAAAGCCTGTTCCAAGTACATGTCTACAAAAGCAATTGTTGTCCTTATTGGCTACTGTGTCCTTGGTGGTTTGTGCTAAGGCTGCTCCATTTCCTGATAGTTTTAAAGTTAAGAATGTTGAAATTTCTCTGTGTGTGTGTGTAGTCTGTGTATATAGTGGTGATAGTCCTGGCAATAAGATTCAGGTATTAGATATCAGACACCTTTGTGACAAAAATAAATGGACACTTCAGTCAGTTCAGTTCAGTCACTCAGTCATGTCTGACTCTTTGTGACCCCATGGACTGCAGCACCCTGGGCCTCCCTGTCCATCACCATCTCCCGGAGTTACTCAGACTCATGTCCATTGAATCAATGATGCCATCCAACCATCTCATCCTCTGTTGTCCCCTTCTCCTCCCACCTCCAGTCTTTCCCAGCATCAGGGTCTTTTCAAATGAGTCAGCTCTTCACATCAGGTGGCCAAAGTATTGGAGTTTCAGCTTCAGCGTCAGTCCTTCTAATGAACATCCAGGACTGATTTCCTTTAGGATGGACTGGTTGGATCTCCTTGCGGTCCAAGGCACTCTCAAGAGTCTTCTCCAACACCAAAGTTCAAAAGCATCACATGGACACTTAGTTGCTGTATTTTGTTAATGCTAACTGAAATGTTTTCACATTGTTCCTTTTGAAAATTAACTTCTGCTAATTAAAGAAAGCAACTCAATTGTGAAGTGAGAGAACAAAGATCACCATAACCCATCTCTTATAAATTTTCTTGTTTTATATTTCATTCTTAATTATTTTAAATTTCCCATAGAAATTGGCCGAGGAGTCTTCATCAATGAATATGAGCATTTTTATTGTTCTTTATGGCTTACCTTGTGGCTCAGCTGGTAAAGAATCCGCCTGCAATGCAGGAGACCTGGGTTCAGTCCCTGGGTTGGGAAGATCCCCTGGAGAAGGGAAAGGCTACCCACTCCAGTATTCTAGCCTGGAGAATTCCATGGAGTGTATAGTCCATGGGGTCGCAAATTGATGCTTTTGAACTATGTTGTTGAAGACTCTTGAGAGTCCCTTGGACTGCAAGGAGATCCAACCAGTAAATCCTAAAGGAAATCAGTCCTGAATGTTCATTGGAAGGACTGATGCTGAAGCTGAAACTCCAATCCTTTGGCCACCTGGTGCAAGAACTGACTCATTGGAAACAACCCTGATCCTGGGAAAGATTAAAGGCAGGAGGAGAAGGGGATGACAGAGGATGAGATGGTTGGATGGCATCACTGATTCGATGGACATGAGTTTGAGTAAGCTCTGGGAGTTGGTGATGGACAGGGAAGTCTGGCGTGCTGCAGTTCATGGGGCCGCAGAGTCAGTTGCAGACATGACTGAGCGATTGAACTGCCTGACTGATAGTTCTTTATATATATATTATATATATATAAAATATATATATATGGGTATATATTTATATACTGCTAAATTACTTTTTTTAATTTTTTTAAATTGGAGGGTAATTGCTTTACAGTATTGTGGTGATATTTGCTGTATAGCTGAATCACTTTTTTAAAGGACTGAATGTGAAAAAGCAAGATGGATAGAACAATGTGAATAGTATGTTATCATTTGTGTTAAAAAAGACATGGATAAGAATAATCATACATATTTGTATTTATATATTGACATATAGGGGGCTTTTTAGGTGGTGCTGGTGGAGATAGAAGAGATAAAAAAAGTGGGTTCATTCCATGGGTTGAGAAGATCTCCTGGAGAAGGACATGATAACTCACTCCAGTATTCTTGCCCAGAGAATACCCATGGGCAGAGAAGCCTGATGGGCTTCAGTCCATAGGATCTCGAAGAATCGGACCAACTGTAGCAACTTAGCATGCATGCATGCATATTGGCATCTATATATATATATCTTATACATAAAATTTACTTGTTTATGCACAAAAAAATCTCTGAAAGTGTGTATGAGAAATTGATTGCCTCTGGAGTGAGGAATTGAGTGACTGGGAAGAGGTGGGAGGAAGACTTTTTTCATTGTATATTATTTTGAATGGTGTGAATTGACAGTATTAAAACCATAAATAAAACAAAAAGCCTCTAGCAATGGGTGAAAATCCCCATTATTTTTTCATTTTCACTCCCACTGCTTTGGTGCAGGCCTCAATCTCTTTCCCCTGGATCTTTGCAGTAGCCACTACTTGGTCTCCCTGCCCCCAGTCACCTATCTTTTCTCCAGTCCATCTTTCACATAGCTGCTGGGGAACGCACATGTCAGATCGTGTCTCTCACTTCCTAAAATTTTCAGTGGTATCCCATGGCCCATAGGATGAGGTTCCAACTCTTTGTTTTAGCATTCCAAGTCTTCCACTATCTGATCTGAAATTGCCTTTTTAGTGTCACTTTCTTCTACATATCTTTGTATACCCACTCTTTGTTATTTTTTTCCAGACAACAACCCCTCCCCCCAAAAAGAAATAAATTCATTAAAAAAAATGTTTTTTTTTTTTAAAGCCTGAAATACCTTTCTCTCCATTTGCAGTTAAAACTGAATTTTGCAGTTAGGTGCTTTTGGTAGTACCAGCTAGTAAGAATGTATCCACCTTTGGGCTACTTCTTATGTTGGCTGATAGAGCATTTGCTGTGATAACCTCAATGATATTTCTCAGAATACAACAAAAGAAACAACTTAAAATTTAATTCTATCCTTATTCAAAGAGCTAATGGTTTGGTTTAGTCAGATTCACAAATGAGGACATTTGAAATGGTTGAAGTGAAGTGAAGGCGCTGAGTCGTGTCTGACTCTTTGTGATCCCATGGACTGCAGCCCACCAGGCTCCTCTGTCCATGGAATTTTCCAGGCAGGAATACTGGAGTGGGTTGCCATTTCATTCTCCAGGGGATGTTCCCTACCCAGGGATCGAACCGTGGTCTCCCGCATTGCAGGCAGACGCTTTACCCTCTGAACCACTGTAACCAAAGGTGAGCCAGCAGTCCTTTGCTGTGAGGTAGTAGCTTGGTTTAGTCAGATTCCCAAATGAGGACATTTGAAATGCTTAACCAAAAGCAAACCAACAGTCATTTGATCTTCTGATCCTTGTCTTTCCTAGAAGTAACCTCTTGTAACTTTTCTAGCTATTCATTTTTCATGAATAGAAGTATTTCTATACTTTACTTTTCATAAAGTATAGAAATACTTCATATCTTTGTACTGCTGCTTCTAGACACTATTGACTTTCTCTTATAGCAGCTGAGGTATTTTACTTCCCCTCCCATTCTTCTCCCTCCATGCTTATCAGTATATTTGTAATTGTTATTAAATTAATATTTGGTATCTACATTATTATAACTCTAAATTGTTTATTTTCTACCAAATCATGTAATGTTTTCTGTTTTTATATGACAAAAATACTTGTTCATAGTTTACTTTTTTATAGAGTTAAAAATTGATTAACTTTTTGTTTACTTAGTGATTTGTGTACCTGTTACTGATCCTTAACAAATATTTGCTGAGTGCCTACCATGTGTCAGCTATTATTCTTGGTGCTTGGGATACATCAGTGAACATACTAGGCAAAAACTCCTTCTTTTGTGATATTTACATGCCATTTGAGAAATAGACAACAAACATAATAAGTAAAATATATAGTGTGGTAGTTGATAGGTGCCAAGGGGGAAACCAGAACACCATAGGGGAATTGGGAATATAAATACAAGTGTGGGTGGTAATGCTCAATAGGGTGATAAAAGTTAAGTCTCATTGAGAAGATGACATTTGTGTAGAGATTTAGGCTCCTGCCAAGGTTATTTTCCACAAAGTCCAATGCCTCGAATAATCTGACATTGCAGTTTCCCTAGGAGCTTGCTCTCTTGGGGCCCTCCCTCTGCCAGCCAGGGCTGGCACTCCAGAGACTGCAGCACAGATGTCCCGGGGTTTCCCTTGGCCACCTCACTGGGTTGGATCATCTGGTTTCCTGGATCCTCCATCTTTCTGTTACTTGGTTCCTGCTGTCTTTTTGATGGGGCAAATTATCCCATAGCTTCCTGAGAAAGGGTACATAAAAGGGAGGGAAAGCATATTGAGAATATGGATATTCCAAAGTACTTTTAATGTACCCTTACAGTTGATTGAAAGTTTGGCTCAGTTTAGAATTCTTGGTTAGAAATCATTTCTCTTAGAATTTTCAATGCCTTACTGCATTGTCTTCAAGCTTTCAAAGTTTCTGTTGGGAAACATTGAGGCCCATGATTCATAATTGTTTATACATGACCTATTTTTTCTCTCTGAAAACATTTAAGATTTTCTCTTTATTCTGATGTTCTATAATTTTATGATGATGAGTCAAGCCCTGGTGTGGGTTTTTGTTTTGTTTTAATTGACTGTGTTTGGCACTTAGTGGCCCCTTTTATTCCTCAATTCTGGGAAATTTTCTGATGTTACTGCTTTGATAGTTGACTGAAGTAGCTAAGTTAATCAACTGGAACCCATAGAGGAAGGCTTTGGTTGTTCATGTTTGGTCACCAGTTCAGTCAGTTCCGTTCAGTCGCATCTGACTCTTGGCGGCCCCATGGACGCCAGACTTCCCTGTCCATCACCAACTCCCGGAGCTTACTCAAACTCGTGTCTATCAAGTTGGTGATGCTCCAACCATCTCATCCTCTGTCGTCCCCTTTTCCTCCTGCCCGCAATCTTTCCCACATCAGGGTCTTTTCCAGTGAGTCAGTTCTTCGCATGAGGTGGCCAAAGTATTGCAGTTTCAGCTTCAACATCAGTCCTTCCAATGAACACCCAGGACTGATCTCCTTTAGGAGGACTGGTTGGATCTCCTTGCAGTCCAAGGGACTCTCAAGAGTCTTCTCCATCACCACAGTTCAAAAGCATCAGTTGTTTGGTGCTCAGCTTTCTTTACCATAGTGCATAAAACCCTTACTATATATTAAGGTGTTTACTTAATAAGCAGGTATTATTATCATTTTGTTCTCTAAAATTACTGACATAAAAGGCAGAATTTTTTTGTTTCTTTTTTCCAGCTCCTGATACTTAGAAGGAATACTTGTGTTGGAAGGTCTTGTTTGTTATGCTGTTGTTGTTCATTTCCCTTTTAAGGTTTGGCAGCTGTGTCCCCACCCCCAACTCTTGCCGTCAGGAGGCCTCCAGAGGCTTTGAGGCTTTCTTACCTTGGTTGCCCTTTCACCTTTCTTTATCTTTCTCATATTTCTTCATGCGTACACAAATACACACACACATACACACACCCCATAAAATTCACCATTTTAAAGTGTCCGAGTCAGTGTTTTTTTTCAGTTTATTTACAATGTGTGTGACTGTCACCACTGTCTAATTCCAGAGCATTTTTATCACCCCCAAAGAAACTCCCCCTCCGTAAAGTGGTTAACTCCATTCCTCTCTCCTTCCAGTTCCTGGCAACTACTCCTGTACTTTCTGATGCTATGAATTTGCCTATTATGGACAGTTCATATAAATGAGGTCGTGTGGTATGTGGTCTTTTGTGTGGTTTCTTTAAGTTAAAGTGTTTTCAAGGCTCATCCATGTTGTAGCCGGTATTGATACTTCGCTGATGTTCTGAACTCAGGCTCCGCCTGTCTGTTTTTGGGCTATCCAGAGAAAACTTCTTCATCTATTGTTACCTTGATTATGATACTGGCATTTAATTTACTTTTTCAGAAAACTTTTGTTGGGTACAAAAAGAAACTGAACAATTTTAATTTTAAGTATACATTATTTACTTTTTAGTATGCCAGTACTGAGGTTGATGGAGAACATTACATGACCCCGGAAGACTTTGTCCAGCGCTATCTTGGACTGTATAATGATCCAAATAGCAATCCGAAGATTGTGCAGCTCTTGGCAGGAGTAGCCGATCAAACCAAGGATGGGTAAGACTTGTATGCTGTTCTTAAAAGCTAATGTTATTCAATATCGTACTAAAAAAATGGGAAAACCATAAACTTCCCCAGGACCATTTAGAATTTTAATATTAATAAACTATATCTTTTCTTAGAAGTTAAAAAAAATTGTTGTTTACTGCCTTTTTCAGTATACTTGCATTTCTTTTTTTGAAAAAAAAAATACATGCAAAGCCGTATTTTATATTGAATGATCTGAGAATGATTTTCAGATAGCTAAGTTATCGTTTGTTCATTAATTCAGTAAATAATGAGTACTTATTATGTTTTAGGCATGTTCTATGTACTAGAATTCCATCAGTGAATAAACCACAGAAAAACAAGAAACAAAATTTAAAAGTAAACTATAATGTTAGGTGGTTATAACTGCTATAAGGAATAATAAGGAAGCATTTAGAGTGATACTTACTCATTTATCTGTCAGGTATTTATGAGACAGCATCATTTGCCAGGCACTGTTGAACATTAGAAACATAAGCAAAATGAGGTTCATGACCTTGAGAAGAGACTCATGGCTTAGTGAGAAAGGATAAGTAAACAAAGAAAAAAAGTAATACTTTGGGAAAAAGGTCCTATAATAGGACCATATGAAATATACAAAGGACACCTAAGACAGCATAATTAGCCCTGTTTTGGGTGTTCAGAAGAGCATCTTAGAAGAAGTGGTGCTTGAGTGAATCTGGCAAGACAAAAAGAGTTTGCTGGTTGCTGGACAGAGGGAGAATTCTAGGAAAGGGAACAATTGGCATGAAACATCAAGGGGCAGGGACATGGAGTTTAGAGGGCATTAGCCTACTGTGTCCCCTTTGCCTAGCAAGGCAATAAAGCTATTCTTTTCTTCTTCACCTCCTCCCACAAAACTCATCAAGGGGCACCTGCATGTCTGTGGTGCCTCCACAGTGGGCAGGTTGTCAGAGTAATGGTCGGGGCACAGCTGGGGACATTGTATGCTGAGCTTTGACTGTGTCCTATGGGCTTGTGACTCTCAGACTTGGAGGTATTTTTAGCCTGGCATTGTAGGCATGTGTGCAATCACAGTAATTACGAAGTGCATCTTACTTGAGTGTCAGTTTACTCAAATCAAGGGGGAAGGCGTTTTTATATTAAAATCTAGTAGTACTGTATTATGGAGGGAATGGAATGTTTGTATTCTTTGCTTTGTGAGTTCCAAGCTAGAGCCCCAGAACTCCAAGGGCCCAGTTTCTTTTTCTTGCCTGTAGAGGGGCTTGTGTGAAAAACTAGGCAAAATTGGTTTTAACTCTTTAAAATGTTTAGAAGGCTGTCGTAATACAGTAAAAGTGTTGGTTTCTAAGTTCTTTGCATCCAGGGTTATTGTACTTATTTGAATTTTCTCACAGAATTTAGTACAGTGCATGAAATTTACTATGAGTATTTTATATCTTGGAAAGATTTTATATAATTCATCACTGACACATTTTGAGGAACTTGTATACGTTTTGTGCCCAGTCTCTAGAAAAAGTCAAATTGGCTGCTAGGTAACTGTGGACCATTCAGTCATTGGGTCTCTCAATGGTGGTTAGACGGTGAGGCATATAAAAATTAATTGTATTTAATCAGAATTCCTTCTTCAGATTTAGAAATTTTAATTATTGTCATCAACTTGGTCTGAGACTTGTCAGACATATCTTTTCAGATGCTTCCTCTGTATCTCTTCAGATGCTTCCTTTTGTGACCGTTTGTTCTGATACATTCCACTGGTGTATCTTATTTGAAGCTTCATGTGGTTCTGTCAGAAGCAGTTGTGTTGTTAAAATGTGGTCAAGTGGAATTGAGTGTTTAAGTTGCCAGAGTAGAATCAATCAAAAATGGGTTTTGGCTAGTAAAGAATCTAATAATGTAGAATACTGTTTACTTAAAAGAGCAAGCTGTTTCTCTTTTGAAAAGGTATATCTGTTCTATTTAAAATTTTTAAAACTGGTTAAACTTCCTTTTTTCCCTCCCTTCTTAGAATAAGTCAGATTGAGATTGGTTAGGAAATTTGATTCATAGAGTTAGGTCATAAAAATTATAAACATATAGATTATTTCTAAAAGCAGAGAAAGATGGAATTTTCTAGAAACCTCCCTTTCATGGATGGTCTTCATAGTTTCCTGAACTTAATGAAATATAATGCAAAAACGAATGACTTTGTATTTTCATTTTTCTGGAGAGAAATCACAGGTTTTTCAAAGGGTCTGTGACTTCAGAAGAGTTAAATATCATCATTAAAGTTTTTTTTTAATTGTTCTAATTTAAGAAAATCAAAGGCGTTGATGATGTTTAAACTTATTCCAAGTAGCCAGCCCTTCCTCATTTCACATTTAAGGAAAATGAACTCCAGAGAGATTGATTGACTTGTCCAATAACACAAGATTAATTCTCTTAACTTAATTTTTAGCTCATCTTCTTGTAATCATTTTAAAAAGCTATCATTTCTCTATTGTTCCATTTCCTACTCCTTTAAGCAGGGCAGTGATGAAAGTTAGGATAGTTTAGTTGGTTTATATTTTTTCCAACTCCAAGAGGTATTCCTTGATTCTTTTATAGTTTTTTGAGGACAAGTCCTATAGGTATATGGGCTTCCTAGGCGGTGCAGTGGTAAAGAATCTGCCTGCCAATGCAGGAGACACAAGAGACACGGATTACATCCCTGGGTTAGAAAGATCCCCTGGAGTAGGAAGTGGCAACCCACTCCAGAATTCCTGCCTGGAAAATTCTGTGGACAGTGGACTATAGTCCATGGCATTGCAAAGAGTCGGACATGAACGAGCACAGCGTGGCCTATAGGTATGTAACTTGACAAGAATCACATAATACTGTTTATAATTACTCCAGACCAAATCTGAATTAATAGAACTAGCAGAAACAAGTTTGAGTGATTTAGTTAAGTGTATGAGAAAAGCAGGTTTAGGGGTGATCAATACCGTGTCCCTTTTGTGTTCTATCCTTGCCTGCCCTGCCATGTTTTCTTACCATGTTAACTGCTCCCTTGCTCTTCTCCTGGCTCCCTTTCCTCTAATAAATAGTAAAGTAAGCAAGAGTGTTTTGATACAGGTGCTTGCTGTAGACAGCTGTTTTTTTTTTATTTTTTATTTTTCTAAATATTTTGTTTGGCTGTGCCACATGGCATATGAGATCTTAGTTCTCTGAATAGGGATCAAACCTGGGCACCTTGCATTGGAAGCTTGGAGTCTTAATCACTGGACTGCTAGGGAAGTCCCTGGAAAGTCATGGAGAAACAACATTGTATAAATAGCATGATAGGTTGTCTAAAAGTAAAAGTTTACCATTCAGTTCAGTTCAGTTCAGTCACTCAGTAGTGTCCGACTCCTCCCAACCCCGTGGACCACAGCACACCAGGTCTCCCTGTCCATCACCAGCTCCTGGGGTTTACTCAAACTCATCTCTACTTAACTCGGTGATGCCATACCACCATCTCATCCTCTGTTGTCCCCTTCTCCTCGTGCCCTCAGTCTTTCCCAGCATCAGGGTCTTTTCAAATGAATCAGCTCTACGCAACAGGTGGCCAAAGTATTAGAGTTTCAGCTTCAACATCAGTCCTTCCAATGAACACTCAGGAGAGATCTCCTTTAGGATGGACTGATTGGATCTCCTTGCAGTCCAAGGGACTCTCAAGAGTCTTCTCCAAACCACAGTTCAAAAGCATCAATTCTTCGGCACTCAGCTTTCTTTATAGTACAACTCTCACATCCATGCATGACTACTGGAAAAAACGTAGCCTTGACTAGACGGACCTTTGATGGCAAAGTGATGTCTCTGCTTTTTAATATGCTGTCTAGGTTGGTCATAACTTTCCTTCCAAGGACTAAGCATCTTTTAATTTCATGGCTGCAGTCACCATTTGCAGTGATTTTGGAGCCCAAAAAAATAAAGTCAGCCACTGTTTCCCCATCTGTTTGCCATGAAGTGATGGGACTGGATGCCATGATCTTAGTTTTCTGAATGTTGAGCTTTAAGCCAACTTTTTCACTTTCCTCTTTCACTTTTATCAAGAGGCTCTTTAGTTCTTCTTCACTTTGTGCCATAAGGGTGGTGTCATCTGCATATCTGAGGCTATGGATATATCTCCCAGCAATCTTGATTCCAGCTTGTGCTTCCTCCAGCTCATGATGTACTCTGCATATAACTTAAATAAGCAAGGTGACAACATACAGCCTTGATGTACTCCTTTTCCTATTTGGAACCAGTCTGTTGTTCCATGTCCAGTTCTAACTGTTGCTTCCTCACCTACATACAAGTTTCTCAAGAGGCAGGTCAGGTGGTCTGATATTCCCATCCCTTGAAGAATTTTTCACAATTTATTGTTAGCTGCACAGTCAAAGGCTTTGACATAGTCAAAAAAGCAGAAATAGATGTTTTTCTGGAATTCTCTTGCTTTTCAGTGATCCAGCAGATATTGGCAATTTGATATCTGGTTCCTCTGCCTTTTCTAAATCCAGCTTGAACATCGGGAAGTTCAGGGTTTATGTGTTGTTGAAGCCTGGCTTGGAGAATTTTGAGCATTACTTTACTAGCGTGTGAAATGAGTGCAATTGTGCAGTAGTTTGAGCGTTCTTTGGCATTGCCTTTCTTTGGGATTGGAATGAAAGCTGACCTTTTCCAGTCCTGTGGCCACTGCCGAGTTTTCCAAAATGTCCATCAACAGAGGAATGGATAAAGAAAATGTGATACATACATGCAGTAGAATATTACTCAGCCATTAAAGAGAATGAATGGTATTGCAGCACCATGGCTGAACCTAGAGATTGTCATGCTGAGTCAAGTAAGTGAGACAGAGGAGGAGAAATATTGTATGACATCTCTTATATGTGGAATCTAAAAAGAAATGATGCTAATGAACTTACAAAACAGAAGGAATGGATACATATATATGCATTTGAGGAGATGGAAGTGGCAGCCCACTACAGTATTCTTGCCTGGAGAATCCCATGGACAGGGGAGCCAGGTGGACTGCTGTCCATAGGGTTGCACAGAGTCAGACACGACTGAAGTGATTTAGCATGCATGCATGCATGCATATGCATTTGAAGTGTGCAACTTGTGAGTACTCCAAAATTAAAACTCACTGCTGAACAACTGTCGACAGGAGAATGTGGGATCCCAGCAAAAAAATGTACCCCACATCCAAGGACAAAGGAGAAGCCCCAGCAAGTCGGTAGGAAGGGCAAAAATCATGTTTAGAATCAAACCTAGTACCTCCCAGAGATACTCAAAGGATTCAAACAAAAGCTGTGCACACCAGGAGACTCCACAGAGAGTGAGCCAGACCTGCCTTTGAGTGTTTGAGTGTCTTCTGTGGAGGTACAGGTCAGCAATGTCCTGCTGCAGGAGCAGAGGCTCTGAGTGCAGCAGACCTGGATATGGCTTAAGCCCTCTTGGAGAAGGTCCTTGCAGTCCAAGGGACTCTCAGGAGTCTTCTCCAACACCACAGTTCAGAAGCATCAATTCTTCAGTGCTCAGATTTCTTTATAGTCCAACTCTCACATCCATACATGACTACTGGAAAAACCATAGCTTTGACTAGACAGACCTTTGTTGGCAAAGTAATGTCTCTGCTTTTTGATATGCTGTCTAGGTTGGTCACATGGACTACAGCCTTGTCCAATTGATTTATTTATTTGTTTTTGGCTGTGCTGAGTCTTCGTTGCTGTGCAGGCTTTTCTCTAGTTGTGGTGTGTGGGCTTCTCATTGCACTGACGTCAACACATCTGATGTCACATGGGCTGACCGAGCACATGGGCTCAGTCGTTGCAGCAGCTCCTGGGCTATAGAGCAGTGGCTCAACAGTTGTGGCACATGAGCTTAATTGCTGTGCAGCATGTGGGATCTTCCTGGATCAGGAATCGAACCTATGTCTCCTACATTGGCAGGCAGATTCTTTACCACTGAGCCACCAGGGAAGCCCCAGCCTTGTCTAATTCAATGAAACCATGAGCCATGAGTTGTATGGCCCCCCCCAAGGTCATGGTGGAGAGTTCTGACAAAACATGGTCCCCTGGAGAAGGGAATGGCAAACCACTTCAGTATTCTTGCCTAGAACAGTATGAAAAGGCATGAACAGTATGAAAAGGCAAAAAGATAGGACATTGAAAGATGAACTCCCCAGGTCGGTAGGTGCCCAATATGCTACTGGAGATCAGTGGGGAAATAACTCCAGAAAAAATGAAGAGATGGAGTCAAAGCAAAAACAACACCCAGTCGTGGATGTGACAGGTGATGGAAGTAAAGTCCAATGCTGTAAAGAGCAGTATTGCAAAGGAACCTGGAATATTAGGTCCATGAATCAAGGTATATTGGAAGTGTCAAACAGGAGATGGCAAGAGTGAATATCAACATTTTAGGAATCAGTGAACTAAAATGGACTGCAATGGGTGAATTTAACTCAGATGATCATTATATCTACTATGTGGGTAACAATCCCTTAGAAAGAATAGAGTAGCCCTCATAGTCAACAAAAGAGTCCAAAATGCAATACTTGGATGCCATCTCAAAAATGGCAGAATGATCTCTCTTCATTTCCAAGGCAAACCATTCAATGTCACAGTAATCCAAGTCTATACCTCAACCAGTAATGCTGAAGAAGCTGAAGTTGACCAGTTCTATGAAGACCTACAATATCTTCTAGAAATAACAACCCCCCAAAAAATGTCCTTTTCATTATAGGGGACTGGAATGCAAAAGTAGGAAGTCAAGAGATAGCTGGAGTAACAGGCAGATTTGGCCTTGCAGTACAGAATGAAGCAAGGCAAAGGCTAACAGGGTTTTGTCAAGAGAATTCACTGGTCATAGCAAACACCCTCTTCCCACAACACAAGAGAAGACACTACACATGGACATTACCAAATGGTTAATATCGAAATCAGATTGATTATCTTCTTTGCAGCCAAAGATGGAGAAGCTCTATACTGTTTGCAAAAACAAGACCAGCAGCTGTGTCTCAGATCATGAACTTCTTATTGGCAAATTCAGACTTAAACTGAAGAAAGTAGGGAAAACCACTAGACCATTCAGGTATGACCTAAATCAGATCCCTTACGATTACAGTAGAAGTGAGAAATAGATTCAAGGGATTAGATATGATAGAGTGCCTGAAGAACTATGGATGGGTTTCATGACATTGTATAGGAGGCAGTGATCAAGACCATCCCCAAGAAAAAGAAATCCAAAAAGGCAAAATGATTGTCTGAGGAGCCCTTACAAATAGCTGTGAAAAGAAGAGAAGCAAAAGGCAAAGGAGAAAAGGAAAGATATACCCATTTGAATGCAGATTTCTAAAGAATAGCAAGGAGAGCTAAGAAAGCCTTCCTCAGTGATCAATTCAAAGAAATAGAGGAAAGCAGTAGAATGGTAAAGTCTAGAGATCTCTTCAAGAAAATTAGAGATACCAAGGGAATATTTTGTGCAACAATGGGCTCAATAACGGACAGAAATGGTACGGACCTAACAGAAGCAGAAGATAGTGAGAAGAGGTGGCAAAAATACACAGAAGAACTGTACAAAAAAGATCTTCATGACCCAGATAATGATGGTGTGATCACTCATCTAGAGCCAGACAACCTGGAATGTGAAGTCAAGTGGGCCTTAGGAAGCATCACTACGAACAAAGCTAGTGGAAGTGATGGAACTCCAGTTGAGCTATTTCACCTCCTAAAAGATGATGCTGTGAAAGTTCTGCACTCAGAATGCCAGCAAATTTGGAAAACTGAGCAGTGGCCACAGGACTGGAAAAGGTCAGTTTTCATTCCAGTCCCAAAGAGAGGCAATGCCAAAGAGTGTTAAAACTACTGCACTATTGCACTCATCTCACATGCTAGTAAAGAAATGTTCAAAACTCTCCAAGCCAGGCTTCAACAACACATGAACCGTGAACTTCCAGATGTCAGGCTTGGTTTACAAAAGGCAGAGGAACCAGAGATCAAATTGCAAACATCTGTTGGATCATAGAAAAAGTAAGAGAGTTCCAGAAAAACATCTATTTCTACTTCATTGACTATGCCAGGGCCTTTGACTGTTTAGACATGACAAACCTTGGAAAATTCTTGAAGGGATGGGAATACCAGACCACCTGACCTGCCTCTTGAGAAACCTGTATGCAGGTCAGGAAGCAGCAGTTAGAACTGGATATGGAAAAACCTATTGGTTCCAAATCGGTAATGGAGTACTTCAAGGCTGTATATTGTCACTCTGCTTATTTAACTTATATGCAGAGTACATTATGAAATGCTGGGCTGGATGAAGCACAAACTGGAATCAAAATTGCCTGGAGAAATATCCATAGCCTCAGATAGGCAGATGACACAACTGTTATGGCAGAAAGTGAAGAAGAACTAAAGAGCCTCCTGATGAAAGTGAAAGAGGAGAGTGAAAAAGGTGGCTTAAAGCTCAACATTCAGAAAACTAAGATCATGGCATCTGGTCCCATCACTTCATGGCAAATAGATGGGGAAACAATGGAAACAGAGACTGTATTGTTTTGGGGTTCCAAAATCACTGCAAATGCTGACTGCAGCCATGAAATTAAAAGACACTTGCTCCTTGGAAGAAAAGTCGACAGCATATTAAAAAGCAGAGACGTTACTTTGCCAACACGTCCATCTAGTAAAGCTGTGGTTTTTCCAGTAGTCATGTATGGATGTGTGAGTTGGACTACGGAGAAAGCTGAGTGCCAAAGAATTGATGCTTTTGAACTGTGATGTTGGAGAAGACTCCTGAGAGTCCCTTGGACTGCAAGGCAATCCAATCAGTCCATCCTAAAGGAAATGAGTCCTGAATATTCATGGGAGGGAGTGATGTTGAAGCTGAAACTCCAGTACTTTGGCCACGTGATGTGAAGAGCTGACTCATTTGAAAAGACCCTGATGCTGGGAAAGGTTGAAGATGGGCGGAGAAGGGGACAACAGAGGGTGAGATGGTCCATCACCCTCAGTGGGTGAGTGGACATGAGTTTGAATAAGCTCTGGGAGTGGGGATGGACAGGGAAGCCCGTTGTGCTGCGGTTCATGGAGTCAAAAAAGTCAGACACGATAAGCGACTGAACTGAACTGAAGCACATTCACATTCATTTCGTCACCACTATTCAGCACCAGAACTTTTTCATTTTCTTTCTTTTTTAAGAAAGGGGAATGTGAATATTTTTTGCTTTTATTTATTTATTTAAATTTTCTTTACTTTATTGTGTTGGTTTTGCCATACATTGACATGAATCCGCCATGGGTATACATACGCTCCCCCTCCAGAACCCCCCTCCCTCCTCCCTCCCGATTCCCTCCCCCTGGGTCATCCCAGTGCACCAGCCCCGAGCATCAAACCTGGGCTGGCGATTGATTTCACATATGATAATTAACATGTTTCAATGCCATTCTCCCATATCATCCCACCCTTGCCCTCTTCCACAGAGTCCACGAGAATGTTCTATACATCTGTGTTTCTTTTGCTGTCCCACATGCAGGGTTCTTGTTACCATCTTTCTAAATTCCATATATATGCGTTAGTATACTGTATTTTTGTTTTTCCTTCTGGCTTACTTCACTCTGGATAATGGGCTCCAGTTTCGTCCATCTGAGTAGAACTGATTCAAATGAATTTTTTTTTAATGCTGAGTAATATTCCATTGTGTATATGTACCACAGCTTTCTTATCCATTTGTCAGTTGATGGGCATCTAGGTTGCTTCCATGTCCTGGCTATTGTAAACAATGCAGCGATGAACATTGGGGTACACGTGGCTCTTTCAATTCTGGTTTCCTCGGTGTATATGCCCAGCAGTGGGATTGCTGGGTCATATGGCAGGTCTATTTGCAGTTTTTTAAGGAACCTCCACACTGTTCTCCATAGTGGCTGTACTCGTTTGCATTCCCACCAACAGTGTAAGGAGCGTTCCCTTTTCTCCACATCCTCTCCAGCATTTATTGCTTGTAGACTTTTGGATGGCAGCCATTCTGACTTATACTGAAACTCCGCACTCATTAAAGGAGTCCCCATTCCCCCC
Organism: Antilocapra americana; assembly: GCA_007570785.1. Taxonomy (NCBI): domain Eukaryota; kingdom Metazoa; phylum Chordata; class Mammalia; order Artiodactyla; family Antilocapridae; genus Antilocapra; species Antilocapra americana. The sequence continues at coordinate 47,380,802 of ML660200.1, read as the reverse complement.
AATACCTAGTTCCAGGTAACCACTATTCTATTTTCTGTCTTTATGGATTTGTTCTAAGTACTTCATATCAGTGAAATAATATAATATTTGTCCTCTTGCATCTGGCTTCTTTCACTTAGCATGGTGTTTTAAAGATTCATTCATATTGTAGCATATATCAGGATTTCATTCCTTTTTAAGGCTGAATAATACAAAGTGACTTATTTTGAAGTTGCTGATGCTTTTGCGTTTCTTAATTGACTTTCTTCAAATAAATCACTCTGTATAACAAAGGTAACTGAGTATTAAGGTTTGCCTGTGTATCCCCCTAATTCTTTCTTGTAATAATATTCTACTTGCTAGAGATAACCGGATACCCTTTCTATTTTTCAGCTATAACTTTAAATTTGGGGTTGGGGGATAGGATAGTGTACACTGGATTGATTGAAGGTAGGAGTTGAGTCTTCACCTTGGCTCACTGAGTTGCTCAATGTCTTTGTACAAATCACTTCTTTGAATTTTCTAAGGATCTTTCTGACCCTAAATTGCATAAATACATGATTTGCGTTTCTGAATATACTAGTAGATAAAAATGTAGATATTTAATAAAGTTCATAGAATGTGTATATATTTTCTCCCTCTGCTTTTTTCTTTTATTAATTTAACTATTTTATTTTTAACTTGTATTTTACATTGTAGTATATAATTGATCAACAATGTTGTGTTAGTTTCAAGTATATAGCAAAGTGATTTACTTATGCATATATATATATATATATATATATTCTTTTTCAGATTCTTTTTCCATTTAGGTTATTATAGAACATTTTTTTTTAATTGAAGTATAGTTGGTTTACACTGTTGTGCCAATTTCTGCCATACAGCAGAATGACTCACTTATATACAGATACACATTCTTTTTTTTCAATTTTATTTCCCTTTATGGTTTATCACAGAATATAGTTCCTGTGCTATACATGAAGTCCTTGTCATTTGTCCATTCTAAATGTATACTAAATAGTTTGCCTCTACCAACCCCAGACTCCCAGTTCATCCCTTTCCCTCCCCACCTCCCCTTTGGCAACCACACGTCTGTTTTCTGGGTCTGTGAGTCTTTCTGTTTTGTGGATATGTTCATTTGTGCATACTTTAGATTCCACATTAAGTGATACCAACGTGACTCTCCACACACTCCTAAAAAGCAAATGGTTGGTTTGCCAGCCAACCATTTATGACCTCTGCTAGTTAAGGAAAAAGCCTTTGACCTCTTCTTATAAATACAGAAAGTTTTACTACTGAACATGAAATATGTTTAAAATCTAATATTCTGTGTTTCAGGATAATTGTATTTTTATGTCTAATTGCTGAGACTTGGCCTCTTTTGGAAAAATCAAGATGCTATGCGTTGTTCTTCCCCCCTATAATCAGCCTAACAACTTTAAATTTTTATTTTAAAAGTTCATGTTATGAGCAGAAGAAATAATGCTAATTCTTCATCATAAAAATTTCGAACTTTTTTAAATTACATAATGTAGAAAGTGACAACCTACTCTAACTGGTTCCCTAGATCACTATTGTGTTTGTGTTATACATTCTCATTGATCTTGAGTTTTGTTCAGAACTTGAAACCACAAATTGCTCATTGCTTTTTAGGAGTGTGTTGATATAGTCATGATGATAACTGCCTTTACTAACCTAAAATTTGTGTACTGATAATTATACTTGATAGTGTTTTACTATATTTTTTAGTAATGCATAAGATGTGTTATATGACATGTGGCTTGATAAACAGTTTTTGATTGGCTTGTTCCTCCCAGGATTCTTTAGCATGAGCACAGTGCTGGCAGTCTCCAGTGCCCTGAATACTACTGCCACAAAGCCATTCTTTTCCCTCGATAAAGGGCAAAGGCAAAGAGTATATTGGGCTTCCCACGTGGCTCAGTGGTAAAGAATCTGCCTGTCAAGCAGGAGACTCAGATTTGATCCCTGCGTTGGAAAGATCACCTGGAGGAGGAAATGGCAACCCACTCCTGTATTCTTGCCTAGAATATCCCATGGACAGGGGAGCCTGGCTGGCCACAGTCCTGTGTGGTTGCAAAAGAGTTGGACATAACTTTTCAACTAAATAGCAGTTGCATTACTTCTGGATATAATGTAATTTAAACATACTTCAAAATGTTTTAAGTAATAAAAATGTAACTTTGAATGTATAATATGACTTAGATCAGTGAAGGCATGAAATGAAATGTGAAATGTAGTCATTTTCTTAATAATGTGTTGGAAAACATGTCTCTAAAAAGTCATATATCTTAATTTGAGTTTATTCAAGAATATTTGAGTTCCTGCCCTGAATCAAGCCTGTGCTCTGACAAGCCTACTTTCTGGCAGGGAATTAGATTTGAAATAATGAGTTATGTAATTACTTTAACAGGAATTTTGCGAGGGGCACCAAACCAGTGCTGTAAGGATGTGAAGTCATCTGGGGACTTTAAGATGATTCTCTTGAGGAAATGATATTTGAAATGAGCTGTGAAAAGATTGTGTGTGTGGGTGTGTGTGCTTAGTTGACTTTTTGCCACCCCAAGAACTGTAGCCCACCAGGCTCCTCTGTCCATGGGATTTCCCAGGCAAAAATACTGCAGTGGGTTGCCATTTCCTTCTCCAGGCGATATTCCCGACCTAGGAATTGAACCTGCATTAGCAGGCGGATTTTTTTCCACTGCTGAGCCACAGGGAAGCCCAAATGCTCCGTAAAATCATTAAAGGCTCTTTCCCACTTTTTGATTGGGTTGTTAGTTTTTCTGGCATTGAGTTGTAGGAACTGCTTATATATTCTGCCAACTAACTGGTTTGTTAGTTGTTTCATTGCTATTATTTTCTCCCATTCTGAGGATTGTCTTTTCATCTTGCTTTTACTGTGCAAAAGCTTTCAAGTTTAATCAGGTCCCACTTGTTTACTTTTGTTTTTATTTCCGTTATTCTAGGGGGTAGGTCGTAGAGGATCTTGCTTAGATTTATGTCGAGTGTTCTGCCTGTGTTTTCCTCTAAGAGTTTTATAGTTTCTGGTCTTATGTTTAGGTCTTTAATCCATTCTGAGTTTATCTTTGTGTATGGTGTTAGGGAGTGTTCTAATTTCATTCTTTTACATGTAGCTGTCCAGTTTTCCCAGCACCATTTATTGAAGAGGCTGTCTTTGCCCCATTGTATATTCTTGCCTCCTTTGTCAAAAATAAGTTACCCATAGATGCATGGATTTATTTCTGGGCTTTCTATCTTGTTCCATTGGTCTATATTTCTGTTTTTGTGCAAGTACCATACTGTCTGGATGACTGTAGCTTTGTAGTATAGCCAAAAGTCAGGAAGGTTGATTCCTCCAGCTCCATTCTTCTTTCTCAGGACTGCTGTGGCTATTCAGGGTCGTTTTTGTTTCCATATGAATTGTGAAATTTTTTGTTCTAGTTCTGTGAAAAATGCCATTGGTAGTTTGATAGGGATTGAATTGAATCTGTAGGTTGCATTTGGTAGTATAGTCATTTTCCCAGCCAAAAAGTGGGAAAAAGACTTAAACAGACATTTCTCCAAAGAAGATATACAGATGGGTAACATACACATGAAAAGATGCTCAAACATTGCTCATTATTAGAGAAATGCAAATCAAAATTACAATGAAATGTCACCTCACACCGGTCAGAATGGCCATCATCAAAGTCTACAAACAATAAATGCTGAAGAGGGTATAGAGAAAAGGGAACCCTCTTGCACTGTTGGTGGGAATGTAAATTGAGACAGCCACTATGGAAGACGGTATAGAGAGTCCTTAAAAAACTAGGAATAAAACCACCATATGACCCAGCAATCCCACTCCTAGGCATATACCCTCAGGAAACCAAAATTGAAAAAGACATGTGTTTCCCATTGTTTATTGCAGCACTGTTTACAAAGCTAGAACATGGAAGCAACCTAGATGTCTGTTGACAGATGAATGGATAAAGAAGTTGTGGTGTATATACACAATGGAATATTATTGAGCCATAAAAAGGAATGCATTTGAGTCAGTTCTGATGAGGTGGATGAATCTAGAACCTATTATATAGAGTGAAGTGAGTCAGAGAAGGTATATCGTATTCTAACACATATATACACAATCTAGAAAAATGGTACTGAAGAATTTATTTACAGGAAAGCAATGGAGAAACAGCCATAGAGAATAGGCTTATGGACATGGGGAGAAGGAGGGAGAGGGTGAGAGGTATGGAAAGAGTTTCATGGAAACTTACATTACCATATGTAAAATAAATAGCCAACGGGAATTTGCTGTACGGCTCAGGAAACTCAAACAGGGGCTCTGTATCAATCTAGAGGGGTAGGATGGGGCGGGAGATGTGAGGGAGGTTCATCAGGGAGGAGATATATATATTCTATGGCTGGTTCATGTTGAGGTTTGACAGAAAACAGCAAAATTCTATAAAGCATTATCCTTCAATAAAAAATAAATTAGAAAAAAAATCATTGAAGGCTATTTCAATGTAGGTTTGGCCACTGGCTAGTTTCACAGCCCTTAGTATTATAGGATGAATAAGCTTTGGTTTTCCTTTTGTTTTGAATTTTCCTTTAAAGTTTTTATTAGTGACATTTCAAATATAATATATAAAACAAAGAGTAGTGCAATGAATTCAATATATTAATCACCCACTTTTTTTGAGGTTAATTTGTGCTTTTATTTGTCAGTATAGTTTAACTACAGTGGCCTACAAACTCTTTTGATCTAAAAGGTAGATTTTACATCACAATACACAAGCACACATACATATATAATATATATATGTAAAAGTGAAACAAAACT